>JAOPTO010001474.1:0-49652 GCA_033822845.1 Tetrapedia diversipes | reverse complement strand
TTGTCAAAGGACGATTGTATTGTTTATATTTTTTATCTATTGCAATATATATCTAATGATTACATTTCCCAGCATAATCATTCAATTGGTATCTATTGCGTATACAAAAATTATTATTGTAAAATATTAGGTTCTATGTAAGGTGATATATCAACAAAATTAAATGAATGTTACCATTTTTAAATTTTTTATCATTGGTTCAGTTTAGATATCGTTCCTGTGACTAAAAATTATTTTGTTCTAAACTTTTGTTTATGATATATTATAATATTCTGTGTACTACCTAGTGTCCATTATGTGAGGCCCTATTTTCAATAATGTCAGTTTTATCAAGAAAAATGTAGTGCTAGCCAATTGACGACCAAGGGAGGATATAATTATGTTTGGTAAGTTATAATATTTAAAAACTTTTAATTCTTTTTCATAATTATTCGTTAGCAATAAATGTTATTAGATATTCAAAATAGCATCTAAATTTTGAAAAAAAATCTGATCCTTAACACTAGAACTACCAGAGCAGTCAAAATGGCCAATTGGTGATTATTCATAGCAATCTTATAAGGTATAAATAAAGATTTGTTTTCTAGGTATTCAATATTTTTTAAACTAATTTTCAATTTTATCTCTTGAATACAAATAAGTACACTATAATTGTCAGTAGTTCTAGTGTTAAAGATGCATTAACTCTAAAACTACCAGAATAGTCAAAATGACCAATTGATGATTATTCATAACAATCTTATAAAGTCACTGTGATAAAGCTTCTAAAATTTACTATGACTTTCTGCAGAAAATATAAATAAAAATTTGTTTTCTAAGTATTCAATATTTTTTAAAGTAATTTTCAATTTTATCTCTTGAATACAAATAAGTATACTATAATTGTCAGTAGTTCTAATGTTAATGAATTAAACAGATGTGCGTAGACTTTTCCGATTGTATGTTGCATTTTTTGGAAGCAAAGATATTTTCAGTTTCTCGTACAAATTTACAGTTTATTATCGTACAAAGTGTCCGTTTCTATTCCTTTTTTTATTATTTGTTCACATTTCTCATCGTCGAAAGACGAGATTCAGCCGGTCAAGCCTTCGAGAAAGAGGTCAAACTTCGAAAAAAATATGTTTTCTCGCAAGAGAACGGAAGATAAGCGACTGCATTCGTTGAAATCGTTTCGCGATTCCTTTTTTTCCTGGACATATCGACGAACCGAATTAACTGCCCACGTTTTCCTCCTCCCTCCTTCTCTCTATGTTTGATTTTCCTCCAGCTCCGTGCTGTGAATTCACGCTGCTTCGACTACTGACATTTGCTAATTAATTGTACATGTCGATCCAAAAGTGGTTCCCTTTTGTACGTCGATTTAGCTGCGAGAGCGGCGTGCTGCTCCCGAAACACTTCCCGACTTTATTGTAATCGCCTTGTATGTCGAAAAGGTTTTCTCTTGATGAGATTGATAATGTTGCAATCGGGAGTTGTTCAGGCACCAAAAATTTGAACAACAGAGTTGAGTTGTTTTAGCTCAATATACAGAGTGTCCCAGGTTTTAATGTTCAAACTTTGTTAGTGGGAGGAGATTGAGGAGGTTGACCAGGTTAGCGATCGAGTATTCAATGTAGAAAGAACTTACAGTTACAGTGCACGACAAAATGATAGCACAGCCTATGATTTACAGTGTTTCTTGAGTAACTTCAAAGCAGTATATATCGTCAAAAAAAAAAGTCGTACAATTAACCCTTTGCACTCAAGAGGCGACTGTTAGTCACCAGATGATAGTTTCGCAAATTTTCAGACATTAGTTAGTTTGCTTATTAGTCAGATTCGGAGGTTAAATAGTCGTATACAGGGTGTCCCAGGTTTTAATGTTCAAACTTTGTTAGTGTATTCTATGGCACAGAATAAGAAAAAAATGTTATGTAAACATAGGTCATATAGAGCTTCATTAAGAAGTTATAACAAAAATTTAATGTAGTAGCACGGAAGGAATTTTGCAAATATCTCGGAAACTAAGGTCGAGCGATGGTTATTCGTAAAGGAAAAAGTTGTTCAGAATACTCTCTTCTATAACATATTTCAGAATCATTAAAATCGGAGTTGAGGCCCCTAAAGTAAATAATTACCTATTTCTTAGCGTTTAAACGTGTCCGCTTGAATCTATTCACACGCCAGCCCTCGTTGCGATCCTCACAAGCTATTATTCGCGAAAATTCGTTTCAATGTTTGGTGACCTCAGATAGTAAACATAGCTTACATAAACACACTGAAAAACACAATACTGTTGATCTATCGAAGCCAATGCTCGCAGTAATAGCAAGTTGATTACTATTCCTATTCTGAATTTTTGTTATAACTTCTTAATAAAGTTCTATATGACCTATGTTTACATAACATTTTTTTCTTACTTTGTGCCATGGAATACACTGACAAAGTTTGAACATTAAAACCTGGGACACCCTGTATATGCTGGTACTCTCCCTTTGCCGATCTTCGTGGTTGTCTCACAATGCTTTCAATTGCCCGATATTATAGGAAAATTCTATTTTGATGATTCTAGTAGAGCGAAAGATGGGACTCAAGTGTGAATAAATTAAAGTAAAGTGATTAGAATATTAATAAATGTATATTTAAAACAATTTAACAATGACAAATTAAACGACCTTACAACTTAACAACTTCAATGTTCAGAATCACACTCTTTCTACGTTCAACATCAAGGTCTCCTTCAAAGCACAGAGCTACGATAGTATCATTCTGTATAACGATGAGTCCAACTTTGGAAATGGTGTCCTTATCATTTTGTCCCTGGTTAGAGACTACTCACAGTTCAGGTAATTAATCGGCAACTCAGTACAAACACTTTGACTTCTTCGCTATTAGTATCAGCTACAATTATTTACAACAAAGTAACTTCTGTGTGCTACAAGTCTGAAGAATTTATATTCGCATTTTTAATTAACAGAGTGAACAACAATATTTAACCCTTTCGCTACGGTACTCCAGTCCGTCGAAGTATCGTCACTGAACGGAAACACGCGACAGAAATATGCACAGTGCGCATGGTTTCTGTATATAAGTTTTTCAAAGTCTTAAATAACAACTGTGCTAAATAAAAGAATCATTGCTCTAATTTAACAAGTATATTTACAATTTTAAATATGAAAAGACTTACAAAATTATTAAAATACAAAATTATTAAAATATAAAATTATTAAAATACAAAGTACATTTGGATGCCGCCTATAAGCGGCGCTCGTACCGACAAGTTATCTCGTGGATGCCGCTTATAAGCGGCGCTCGAAGCGAAAGGGTTAACAGTGCGCGTGGTTTCTGTATACAGGTGCCCCTCGACTTTCAGGAACCAATTGTGTGCGAATGTTGAATGTGTAATTCATTGACATTTTAACAAACAATTTGTTTTTTTCATAAGTTAGCGTATACATATTAATTATATAATGTTCTGTAAAGTAAAATTGTTTAAACTGGAAAATATCTTTTTTTCATCTGCATATATAGGATTGTAATTGTTGATTTTTCGTTCTATCAATTTATATATATATATATAGGAAAATTCTATTTTGATGATTCTAGTAGAGCGAAAGATGGGACTCAGGTGTGAATAAATAAAAGTGAAGTGATTAGAATATTAATAAATGTATATTTAAAACAATTTAACAATTACAACTTAAACGACTTTACACCTTAACAACTTCAATGTTCAAAATCACACTCTTTCTACGTTCACAATCAAAACCTTTCTTCTACGTTAGTCAAACACTTTCTGTCCCGCGCTCGCATTTTCCCCGTCATATATTCTTCCAAACACTCGTTTCCTTTCACTCTAATTGTCAACCTTTCTCACTCGATGAATTCGGTCACGACCACCCAGAATTTCTCAGTCGCAACGTTTTATCAAGTGCTCATCTTTCGCGCCTTAGAAACACTCGAGTCCAAACATTCTACGTTCACACGACAATCGCCCAACTCAAGCACTCTTTAGACTTTCCTAAACTCGCATCCACTCGATTGTATTCCTACATTATTCATACTAAAAGTAATGACTACCCCGAACCAATCATCATTGCTTAACAAGTTGCCGCAAATGACGTCTATAGCTGTCCGATCTTTGGCGATATATAGGCAAATGACGGCTATAGCCGTCCTTTACACTTTACTCAATAAAAAGAAGAATAGCGTTAGTACGAAGTACACTAACACATACACTTGTTAATTATTGAGTAACACATTTAGAAAAAAAGTTATAACATGCCAGACAGCATATTAATTGTTCTTTTATGCGGTTTCTCATGCCCTACCGCTTCGGAACATTTGGGCATTTAGTCCTTTGCACTCGAAAGACGACTCTCTGTCTCTAGAGATTTCCAAGTACAAAACATTGAAATTAGAGAAATCAGAATTTACTTATCTGAACACTTGTGTTAATGCAGATGAAGACTGTTGGAATTTTTAAACGTGACTATTTGCATCCCGAAGCTTGCAAAATTACTATCGTTTGATTATCAGTAGTCACCTCTCGAGCGCAAAGGGTTAGAGACAAATGACGGCTATAACAGTCGTTCACGGCGAATCGTATCGTTTATATTATTATCTTGTATGTATGTAATTTGTTTTTTGAATTAATTTTTATTTCATTTTTACTATTTTATAAACAAAATAAATTATAAATGATAATTTTGTTTCAAACTGATTTCCTCGTGTTAAGTTTACACCTATTAACTCACTCTTATTTATAGGAATCATTTTGAATTAGTAAAGCAAATTCCGTATAATCGTTACGACGGTCATAGCCGTTATTTGCTTCGAGAAGAGAAAAAATGACATGATGAGCAAATGACGGTTATAGCCGTCGAAAATTTTTTGGGAAAAACCGTGGCCAAATTGTGATAATTTTCACTTTCAAAGATACAACTTACACTCGATTTCATCTGGTGATCATAAACAATCGAACAAAAAATGTGTTTCTGAGGGCGATCGTCAATTTAAAAATGTGCGGCAACGTGTTAACACGTTCGTCGCCCAGCGTGATCCGACTGAGTTTCTCGCTAGGCCCAAATCCGGTTGCATAGAAAACTGAGGTAAAAAAATATAAAAACAGCAAAAATTTTTATGTTTTACTTTTATTTTATGTATTTTATATTTGATATATATATTAATATCACTAAATTTCGTTTTAACATTCCAGATTGCACGTAGTAATAATGTACTTAATTGCTTATATATACAGGGTGTTCGGACAAAGTTGGGAGAAAATTAAAGAGGAAACTCTATGCAACATTCTAAAACGAAAATCAAGAGTAACGATATTGCGTTTGACGCTTTGTTTATCAGTTATAAGCAACTAAATAAACGGGCTATTTTACGCCTGAGAGCAGGCAAATGAAGCAGGTAACGTCAATGACTACGCAGTGGTGCTCAACTCTAGCTACGTTCATTTCTGTAGTTGTTCAAAGATAGGCTATATTCCGCACTTAGCTACGATCAAGCATCGCTACGTAGTCATTGCCATTACCTACCATGTTTGCCTACTCTCAGGCGTAAAATAGCCCGTTTTTTGATTGCATATAACTAATAAACAAAGCGTCAAATGTAATATCGTTACCCTTGATTGGGTGGGTGTTAATTAATCCTTTCTCGACGGGTGCTGTATATATACA
The DNA here is from genome assembly GCA_033822845.1 of Tetrapedia diversipes. Lineage (NCBI taxonomy): Eukaryota > Metazoa > Arthropoda > Insecta > Hymenoptera > Apidae > Tetrapedia > Tetrapedia diversipes. The sequence continues at coordinate 43,983 of JAOPTO010001474.1, read as the reverse complement.
GTGATCTAAGTCAAAAATTAAAAAAAAAATTAATGTATTGCCCCATTTGTCTGCTCTCAGGAGTAAAATAGCCCATATTTTTAGTTGCTTATAACTAATAAACAAAGCGTCAAACGCAATATTGTTACTCTTGATTGGGTGGGTGTTAATTAATCCTTTTACAACGGATACTGTATATATACAGTGGTCTAAGTCAAAAATTAAAAAAAAATTTAATGTATTGCCCCATTTGCCTGCTCTCAGGGGTAAAATAGCCCACATGTTTAGTTGCTTATAACTAATAAACAAAGCGTCAAACGCAATATTGTTACTCTTGATTGGGTGGGTGTTAATTATTCCTTTTACAACGGATGCTGTATATATACAGTGATCTAAGTCAAAAATTTAAAAAAAAAATTAATTTATTGCCTCATTTGCCTGCTCTCAGGAGTAAAATAGCCCATATTTTTGATTGCATATAACTAATAAACAAAGCGTCAAACGCAATATTGTTACTCTTGATTGGGTGGGTGTTAATTAATGCTTTCACAACGGATACTGTATATATACAGTGGTCTAAGTCAAAAATTAAAAAAAAATTAATGTATTGCCCCATTTGCCTGCTCTCAGGCGTAAAATAACCCGTTTTTTTAGTTGCCTATAACTAATAAACAAAGCGTCAAACGCAATATTGTTACTCTTGATTGGGTGGGTGTTAATTAATCCTTTTACAACGGATACTGTATATATACAGTGGTCTAAGTCAAAAATTAAAAAAAAATTTAATGTATTGCCCCATTTGCCTGCTCTCAGGGGTAAAATAGCCCACATGTTTAGTTGCTTATAACTAATAAACAAAGCGTCAAACGCAATATTGTTACTCTTGATTTTCGTTTTAGAATGTTGCATAGAGTTACCTCCCCAATTTTCTCCTAGTTTCATCTGAACATCATATATGCAGCGCTCAAAGCAAAAGGGTTAATCTGTAGTGGCTTTCACACAATTACGCGGTCTTCGCTCAAGAAGAACTAGAGCATTGTCGTAAACATTAGAGTCCTATATCTGAATCACACGAGCTGACAAGGAAAGGAAACAAAACGAGCGATTAATTCATCGTCAGACAGTGAAGCGGAAAATAGTCATGGGTTGGCGTAACTATCTCCGCGATACGGCTGAACGGGCTGGCAATCAACAATCAATTTCGCTATTTGTCAGTGATAATTCGTTATCTGGCTCGCGGACACGCGTGCGGCGAGAAGAGAGAGAAAAACTCGGCGGGACGCTGACTAATTGACCGAGTTAACTCCTTGAACTAAAGCGGCCGGTTGCATATTTTACGGGGCACCGTCGTAAGTGCGTATTTATAGAGCCCCTTGCTCCCCCTACCCCGTTAAGTGTGCTCCTGAACAACGGTGGTTTTTTGGTGACGAAATTGCTGGAAATAGATTTAAGATGTAATGGGGCTGACTTCTCACGCACCTCGCGTCCCAATTTCTCGCCTTTCTTTCACTCGGCTGCTCTACTTGAACCTCCCTATTCCTGGGATCAATTGGTGTTGCATTCCCATTAACTGGTTTTATTGGATGAAACGGGCCTGTTCAGTGAATGGTTTCATTGAGGAAGTTAGAGATAAGCATCTGCTTAATTTACTGATACTTAGAAGGTTTAGAAGGTGTAATTAATTGAAAAATTTTATTAGATCATAATATTTATTTAAAAATCTATTAGATCGCAACAAATTTTATATCAATTATTAAGTTCATTAGATCACAATCAATCTAACTGATTAAAAATTTTTATTCATCATAATTAATTTAATCAATTTTGATTAAAAAATGTATTGGATCACAGTTAATTTTATATCAATTATTACATTTATTAGGTCACAATAAATCTAATTATTTTAAAAATTTTATCATGTCGTTATCAAATAAATAAATATTGATCTAAACATTTATTAGATAACAATTAATTTTATATTAATTTTTAAATTTATTAGATCACAGTAAATCTAATTAACTTAAATCTTTTATTGAATCATAATTAATTTAATAAATATTCATTTAAATTTATTGGATCACATTAAATTAATATGAACTATAAAATTTATTAGATTACAATAAGTTTTATATCAGTTATTAAATTTATTAGATCACAATTGGTGTTGCGTTCCCATTAACTGGTTTTATTGGATGAAACAGGCCTGTTCAATGAATGGTTTCATTGAAGAAGTTAGAGATAAGCATCTGCTTAATTTACTGATGTTTAGAAGGTGTGAGAATTAGGGAATAATACACTCGGTGAGAAAAATTATTATTAATCGTACATAATGTTATATTATTTGGTAGCTATATATTTATGTTTTACGTTTGTCTGTCATTAGATTGAATAATAAAGCATCAGTTTCCCATTTCTTTAACAGCTGGTGCACTTTAACTTGGACACTATATATATATTTTCCTTTTTTTCTATGTATTTGACTTTTATTTTTCGATCACTCGGCATGGATATGTCTGTGATGCATGGAATTTGATTAATTTTGTCAGTACTCCATTAATAATGTCTAGTCTGTTTGCTATAATTGTTTCATGTTCTAATATGAGATCGTTTCAATATTTTTTAGATTTTACTGTTATATAAATTGTTATATTAAACATTTCTTGCACAACAGTATAGTGATTGGGACTTTATATTAGTGTGTTAGTGCAAGGTAAATTATTTTTTCTATGTTGTATTTTCGATTACATGCTACTCCTACTAACAATTCAGGTTTCAATGTAATATAGTCTATTATTCTTACAGTAGCGGACAAAAGTTTAAGATCAGAGGATCAAAGAAAATAAATTAATTAATTAATAAGAAGTAACAGTACAAATAAAATTTGTATTCTATGCTAATTAATAAACAGTGTTCTATTATAATGACAATAAAAACGAATAGATAGACAATATTTGCGAACCATAAAATTATGTAGTCTTAAACTTTTGTCCGCAACTGTAAGTATTCAAGCGTAACATTGGCCAGTTACGTGTACACGTTACTTCATAATTTGGAACTTCCAACAGCCAAGAACCAGATTTGTCGCGTGAAAGTGAACTGCAGAGTTCGCAAAAAATTAACATCGATTAAACGAAACACGATCCAGACTTGAAAAATCAAAGTGCTTAACGCTAGAACTACCAGAGTAGTCAAAATGACCAATTGGTGATTATTCATAGCAACCTTATAAATTCACTATGATAAAGCTTTCAAAATTTACTGACTTTCTGCAAGAGGTATAAATAAAGATTTGTTTTCTATGTATTCAATATTTTTTCATGTAATTTTCAATTTGATCCCTTCCATGCAAATAAGTACGCTTTAATTGTCGATAGTTTTAGTGTTAAAGGTGCATTGAAATGACCAATTGGTGATTATTTATAGCAACCTTATAAATTCAGTATGGTAAAGCTTCCAAAATTTACTACGACTTTCTGCAAGAGGTATAAATAAAGATTTGTTTTCTATGTATTCGATATTTTTTAAAGTAATTTTCAATTTGATCCCTTCCATGCAAATAAGTACGCTTTAATTGTCGATAGTTTTAGTGTTAAAGGTGCATTGAAATGACCAATTAGTGATTATTCATAGCAACCTTATAAATTCACTATGGTAAAGCTTTCAAAATCTATTATGATTTTCTGCAGAAAGAATAAATAAAGATTTGTTTTCTATGTATTCAATATTTTTTCATGTAATTTTCAATTTGATCCCTTCCATGCAAATAAGTATATTATAATTGTTGGTAGTTCTAGTGTTAAAGGTGCATTGAAATGACCAATTGGTGATTATTTATAGCAACCTTATAAATTCAGTATGGTAAAGCTTCCAAAATTTGCTATGATTTTCTGCAAGAGGTATAAATAAAGATTTGTTTTCTATGTATTCGATATTTTGTTAGGTAATTTTCAATTTGATTCCTTCCATGCAAATAAGTACGCTTTAATTGTCGATAGTTTTAGTATTAAAGGTGCATTGAAATGACCAATTAGTGATTATTTATAGCAACCTTATAAATTCACTATGGTAAAGCTTTCAAAATTTATTATGATTTTCTGCAGAAAGTATAAATAAAGATTTGTTTTCTATGTATTCAATATTTTTTCATGTAATTTTCAATTTGATCCCTTCCCTGCAAATAAGTACACTTTAATGGTCAGTAGTTCTAGTGTTAATCAAGTTGTCGCAAGAACCAGTTTCAATCATTTTATTTACTCGTCACTGTTTAAAGAACTAGGAGAAAAAGTTTAATGATTTAAGCGTATCAAGCAAGCTATGACTAAATCACTCTAACTTTAATTCTAGACACAGCTACGAAAAACGAACTTATGACCTCGCCATCTCAATGACCTAAAAAATCTGCCAATAGAAAAGCGTCTCGTAAAATTTCGTCACTCACACGAACGCGTGTCGAAAGAATCAGAAGCTTATTCGTAATGCATCCACGAGTATCCGCAAAGCGGTTCGAACTCCGAAATCTGTGCTCGAGAAATACCAGGTCGGCGTATTCGACATTCTTCGCTGACAGGGGCAGACGGAGGAAGAGGGGAGTAGAATAAGCGAAAGAAGAAAAAAAGGGGCGAAATTACGAAGCTGCGGCAGGGAAACAAAAGGGGAGAAATTTGATTCATCCCGCTCGACTTGGCCGCATAAAAGGCCAGACACACATAGATATAAACAGCCCCAGCTCTAGCACAGACGACGGTAATCGTCGTTAACACCTGCAATTAACTTTGACGTGCTTGGAATGTGGGACACGCGACCCAAATATTGTGGCCACCGGGGAAAAAACGAACAATTTCTTTTCCTTCAACCGGGATTTTCATCGCCATCCCGGTTCAATCCTTACAAAAGAAACCTCCGCTGAATATGAATACAAAAATCCGCATAATACAGGATGGCAAAGTAAACGTTTATTGCTTTTTCAACGCGTTCAATTTACGGAAACCATCGACGGGTCACCGTTCTATCGGTGACAGCTGGAGACTTTTCTGAGTTTATGGAATTACAGCACGAAATAACGCAATGTTGGCCGAATTTTATTTTAACCCTCTGTAGACCAAATTTGTGTCCTATATATACAAAAATTGATGGAACGGAAAATCAACAATTATAATCCAAAAAATGTTTGAGTGACTTTGTCCACTCTGCTAACATTTCGACATAATTTGCTAGTGTCACTTTCTCAGGTCCAAAATAATTCTTTGTCGTGCTTGGAAAGTCAACTTTTCGAATGAATTCCTGTAGAGTAGCGCCTTTCTTATTCGAACACTTTCTTATTCTATAAAAAATATCTAATAAAAATATCTGAATTTCCAGATATTTTATTTTACTATATATTTTATTATTTTGATAATTAATTGTGTAATTTAATAATTGTTTTTGGTTTCTAACAATTATGAAATTTAACAGTGAAAAGCTTATAGGATATGCAAATATTCAAATAAACTATACAACCTTCTTAACCCTCTGTGGGTTGAATTTCTGTTTTAAATATAAAAAAATTGATGGAACGGAAAATCAACAATTATGATCCTATATATGCAGACGAAAAAAAATTTTTCAGTTCAAACAATATTACATTATAGAACATTATATAATTAATATCTATACGTCATCTCATGAAAAAAAAAAACAAATTATTTGTTAAAATGTCAATAAATTAGCATGTGACCTGAAAGTTACACAGGCCCATAGAGGGTTAACTTCACAATACAATGCGCGACAAAATAATAGCGCAATCTATGATTTACAGTGTTTTTCTAGTAATTTCAAAGCGGTATATCTCGGCAAGAAAAACATTCTACAATTAACCCTTTGCGCTCGAGAGGCGAGTGTTAGACGCCAAATGATAGTTTCGCAAATTTTTAGACATTAGTTAGTTTGCTTATTAGTCAGATCCGGAGGTTAAATAGTCATATATATAAATTTTAGTATATGACTTAACTAAACTAAATAATTCGACCACCACCATAGTATATAACTTAACTAAACTAAACTAAGCTAAATTCCATTTGCCTAAAGATTAACTTTATTTGCTGTGAGTTTAAATTTATTTTCCAAAAGTTTAACTTAATGTGACAATACTATATATAAATTTTAATATATGATTTAACTAAACTAAATAATTCAACCACCACCATAGTATATAATTTAACTAAACGAAATTAAACTAAATTCCATTTGCCTAAAGATTAACTTTATTTGCTGTGAGTTTAAATTTATTTTCCAAAAGTTTAACTTAATGTGACAATACTATATATAAATTTTAATATATGATTTAACTAAACTAAATGATTCGACCACCACCATAGTATATAATTTAACTAAACGAAACTAAACTAAATTCCATTTGCCTAAAGATTAACTTTATTTACCCTGAGTTTAAATTTATTTGCCAAAAGTTTAGCTTAATGTGACAATAGTATATATAAATTTCAGTATATCACTTAACTAAACTAAACGAAGTTTAATATAAGCGAATCTTAATAAAAATTTTGCACTGGAAATTCTCTGAAGTTAATACTATTAGACGACTAACAATCACCTCTCGAGTCCAAAGGGATAAAAGTCAAATTTGATTTTATAGAGAAAGGTTAGTACTATACGGTGCTATTTACAAAAATATTGGACAAATGTTACTACAATGACTTCAAAAAGTATTCGTACACTACATGACAAGGAAGTTCACCTAATCCTGAAATTCTGATTTCAATGAAACTTTGTGTGTGTACAGAGCATAGTGTGTCCTGCGTGGAGTAATTTTTTTGGCGGCAAATATCTTTTTAAGGGGGCTGATAGCGAACTTCAAAATTTCAATGATTGTTCACGCTTTAAATACAAGCTTACCTGGGTATTTTTTAATGACAGGGCGATAGGGTATTAAAAATTAAACATTTTCTATTTGAAAGATTTTGCTTCATCAGGTACTATTACAAAGTTATCTTTAAAAAATGAGAGAAAACTCAAAAACTTCACTGCTGGTTTCACCCCTTTAAAATGGCATTTAGACGAAAAGAAGAGATTAATTCATACGTATACTATTACGATCTACATACCCACAAAGTTTTATCAAATACTTCTATCAGACTCAGAATTTCAGGGTTAAACGAATTTATTTGTGAGATAGTGCACGAATATTTTTTTAGCCACTGTATTTATGGACTATCAACGTAAATATCGGAAAAATCCGTACTTCCTATCCATTTGTCTCCTAAACTTAATGCTACAGGCTACTTTTAGGACCACATGTGAATTCAAAACGTGAAAATGTGTAAGAAATCTTTGCCATCTCAAACAACGAAGTCTCGTTGATCTCTTTTTTCCTACCTGAGCTATCATTTTGTCGCATCCAGTTTTCACATAAAAAGATTAAATTTTCCATACAAGATATAACCTGTGGTTAATCTTTGTCTGTATTATTGAGAAAGAGATACTGCATACAAAACTGCATGCACAAAATTTGTATACATTATGTTAGATTCAAGAAAGACTAAAAATCATATGTTATGCTATCATTTTGTCGCGTACTATAATAGAGAATATTTTTATTTTTATGAATTTCACTTTGCAAAACGATTTGTTAGCCTAAACGCGTTGAAAGTTTATTAAAAATTAATAAAAATATTAATAAAAAGTTGAAGCTTCAGAAAACCTTCCAATTTATATTCAAATTTATCGAATTTTGAAACTGAGTCATTCTGTAATCTTTGTATCGATCTAATTCCACAATTATTCACCGATTTTTGCACCATTAAAATTCTCGTTGAAATTCTCGAAATTCTAGTCTACACTTCGCCTTAACCGTTTGAGTGCTTTTATGTTTTGTCAAAAATGCGGAAAAGCGCGATCACACTGATGTTTGTTGCTATAATCTTCGCATTAATCGAGAGCGGTTGTGTTCATATTAATTTCGGTTTCTATCAATGTCATTCAATTGTGGTTTCTGATAATATAAAAATTAAAAATTATTTCCATTTCTTTAAAGTAAGTGTTATACTGATAATTACAAAAAGTACCGTGTCAAATTCTGATTTATTTGAAAATGATCATGATATGAAAAGATAAATCTAAAAATTAGTTTTTACTGAAAATTACTTTTTACATAATAGTCCACATTAATTATCTATGTAATAATATGGATAATAATAAATAAATATATAACAGTCTACATAAATTATCTATATAATAATCTGTATAATAATAAATAAATATATAATAGTCTACATAAATTATCTATATAATAATCTGTATAATGATAAATAAATATATAATAGTCTATATAAATTATCTATATATCTATATAATAGTCTACATAAATTATCTATATAATAATAAATAAATATATAATAGTGTATATAAATCATCTATATATCTATATAATAGTCTATATAAATTATCTATATAATAATCTACATAATAATCTTTATAAATTAGAAATAATTATTGCCGTTTTTATTATTTTCCAAAAATAAATGACTACGTATATCATTCCGTACTTTTAGCATATAAATAGATCCAAGAAAATTCTTTATCACTCAAACGATTAAGTCCCACGATCGAACTAATCAGAATCCTTCCCGGATTATTCCCAGAAAATATATAATTTCCTCGACGATAACGTACCACCGTAGCACGTGTCCGATGTATCGCGATTCTTCCTCGATTTTATTGCGCGTTTAATGAGCGCACGCATATTTCAATAGGCGTCGCGGGTTGCGGTGGGGTATCAGTGGAATGCTCGCGCGACGGTTTAAAAAAAAAAAAAAAAAAGGGGAGACGAGTCGTGGCAGACACGGTGAATAAGTTTCAAACGGCTGTGTCTTGTCGCATAATGACGTCTGCTCGCGACTTTAGTCAAACCGTTCGAGCAAACGACGCGTGAGTTTTGAAGAACGAGCAACTCATTCTTCAAGGAACCACTGTTGCATGACTGGATCCTGTCATGGCATCCGTGGTGTTGTGCCGTTTAGAAATGAATTCTAAAATTCACAGACTTTAAATTTCAGGCTTACGGTGTTTGTGTCGGAAAAATGCTTCAAGATCAAACTGAACATTAGAGCTTTGAGCGAGAGCAGAAATTATTAGATAATTAAAAAAGTAGTCTGGATATCGTGCATAAGGTAATTTTTTTGTCAGTGGACAGCAATATTGACCTCTTCTTCTCCTTATTCATCAACAAGCAAATAGAAAATCATTGTTGCGATGTTCAGGCAATGAAGCTGTCGCCTTTGAGCCCACTGGCAACAAAATTTTCCTTGTAGCTGAGAACACTTGAGTCATCGAATAATCTATTAGGCATCTAAAAGTTAGGCATATGGGAATTTATACTCTATACAAGTGGTTGAAGAACACGCAAATGTCATATAAATGCTTAAACGTCAAATAACTCAAAATACAGTCTAACATGTTATAGTAGGAAGAAAAAAAAAATATTAAGATATCTGAAGAACTCATAAAAGATACTTATAATTAAGAACTTTAATTTTCTTGAAAATAAAAATTAGTTCTAGAGCAAATAACTCGAAATACAGCCGAATGCCTTTTAATAAAAAAAAAAAACATATTAAGATATCTGAAGAATTCATAAAAGATACTTATAATTAGGAACTTTAATTTTCTTGAAAGTAGAAATTAGTTTTAGGGCAAATAACTCAAAAGACAGTCCAATGCCTTTTAATAACAAAAAATATTAAGATATTTAAAGAAGTCATAAAAAGTAATTATAATTGCGAACCTTAATTTTTTTGAAAGCAAAAATTAGTTCTGGAGCAAATAACTCAAAAGACAGTTCAATACCTTTTAATAAACAAATATATTAAGATATCTGAAAAATTCATAGAAAGTACTTATAATCACAAACTTTAATTTCCTTGAAAGTAAAAATTAGTTTTACAGCAAATAACTCAAAAGAGAGTCCAATTCCTTTTAATAAGAAAAAATATTAAGATATTTAAAGAATTCATAAAAAGTAATTATAATTATGAACTTTAATTTCCTTGAAAGTAAAAATTAGTTTTACAGCAAATAACTCAAAAGAGAGTCCAATTCCTTTTAATAAGAAAAAATATTAAGATATTTAAAGAATTCATAAAAAGTAATTATAATTATGAACTTTAATTTCCTTGAAAGTAAAAATTAGTTTTACAGCAAATAACTCAAAAGAGAGTCCAATTCCTTTTAATAAGAAAAAATATTAAGATATTTAAAGAATTCATAAAAAGTAATTATAATTATGAACTTTAATTTCCTTGAAAGTAAAAATTAATTTTAGAGAAAATTTTCAGTCAAGTTTTACATTTCTTTCGTAAAAAACGATAACGTGTTTTATTTTTGCGACACCCTGTAGGTGCCGAGCTAAAGATAGACGCGGCAGAGAGAACAACGGGAACCGAGTGTTCGCGCCTTGTAATTCCTGCCTTCTATTTGGTCGACGATTTCTCTCGCCATCGAAATTCGATGAATTCTGCACTTATTCATGGAGCATCGATAAATTGCCTAATTACTAATTAAATAATTACAATTGATACCGATTAAATATTAACCAATCTATTAATCATTAACCGTACGTAAATGAATGAATTTAAATTAAGATTAGGAAAAAAGTAACTCTCAAATCCTTCGTTTGCAGCTGTCCTAATCACTTGAGAAATGAAATCAGAATCTGCAATTGAATTAAAAACGAGCGTGATCGATCGATCTCTGCGTGTAGATATATATTTATCAAGAACGCAAGATAATGAGGGAACTACAGTATGCACTATGCTGTTTGAAATCGTGTGCGCGAAATAATAATTGAAATAATGTAACAAAAGGTAGTACAGTAGAACCTCCTACGTATTAAGTAAAAAGGAGACAAAAGTGTTCAGATAAAAGAACTTTCGAATAATAGAACGGTTACTTCTTCTTATACTAAACTTCATTTATTTAAATGAATATTAATCCTCTATGGGTCCGAGTAACTTTCAGGTCACATGCTAATTTATTGACATTTTAACAAATAATTTTAGTTTTTTTCATGAGATAGCGTATGCATATTAATTCTATAATATTCTATAATGAAAAATTGTTTAAACTGGAAAATTTTTTTATTTGTATATATAGGATTATAATTGTTGATTTTCCATTCCATCAATTTTCTTATATTTAAAACAAAAATTCGGCCCATAGAGGGTTAAGAAAGTTATATAGTTTGTTTGAATATTTGCATATCCTATAAGCTTTTCACTGTTAAATTTCATAATTGCTGGAAACCAAAAACTATTATTAAATTACACAAATAATTATCAAAATAATAAAATATAAAATATATAGTAAAATAAAATATCTGGGAATTCAGATATTTTTAATAGATACTTTTTATAGAATAACATTCAAATGACGCGTGTTCGAATAAGAAAGGCCCTACTGTACAGTAATTTATTCGGAAAGTTGACTTTCCAAGCGTGGCAAATAATTATTTTGGACGTGAGAAAGTGACACCAGCAAATGATGTCGAAATGTCGGCAAAGTGGACAAAGTCACTCAAAAACGTGTGAATAGTCTGTTAAACAATTACGTAATTATATCCCGGATATGTAATATTAATGTCTGATTATTGATGCAGAGATAAGTGGCTGGTGACATTAGCATATCTGGCATCGTTCGTGAGTCGTTGGCTTGTGTAATGATATTTTGACATTCTGTTGAATAGCGTAAACCGCCTTAATCGTTCAAATCGTTTGGTAAAACCTCACAGCAATTGTTGCTGGTTTTCACTATTTATTCGCAAACATGGGTATGTCACAAACCTAATTATATCACTGATTTTACCCTAATACCAAATTAACGGTAAGCAAGAAAATAATATAACAATAATTTAAAAATGATTTAACTCTTTGCACTTCTTTGTCGTATATGACTCGACGTCAGTTTTTATCACAGTATCTCCTATGTCGAGTCACACTTGACATTTTTGAAGTGCCATTTTAAATACGGTAGCAGACAAAAGTTTAAGACCAAAGAGTCAACGAAATTAAATAAATATAAATTACAACAAAGCTTGAGAGCTATGTTTAATATAATTAACAAAAAATATAAGTACCATTCAAGGAATTGTCCTTTGAAGTAAATTTCAAATAAGGTACCTAATATAGTAGGGAGTTACTGGCAACAAAATTGAAAAATAATTCGGAGTGCAAACAGTCAAAAGCTACCTAAGAATAACTCAAAGCCAATTCCATTTTTCATTTTTCATACTTTTCCCATGTCACATCTTTAAAGTGCCATTTTAAATACGGTAGCAGACAGAAACTTAAGACCAAAGAGTCAACGAAATTAAATAGATATAAGTTACAACAAAGCTTGAGAGCTATGTTTAATGTAATTAATAAAAAACATAAGTACCATTCAGGGAATCGTCCTTTGAAGTAAATTTCAAATAAGGTACCTAAAATACTAGGGAGTTACTGGCAACAAAATTGAAAAATAATTCGGAGTGCAAACAGTCAAAAGCTACCTAAGAATAACTCAAAGCCAATTCCATTTTTCATTTTTCATATTTTTCCCATTTCACATCTTTAAAGTGCCATTTTAAATACGGTAGCAGGCAAAAACTTAAGAACAAAGTGTCAACAAAATTAAATATATATAAATTATAACAAAGCTTGAGAGCTATGTTTAATGTAATTAATAAAAAATGTAAGTACCATTCAAGGAATTGTCTTTTGAAGTAAATTTCAAATAAGGTACCTAATATAGTAGGGAGTTACTGGCGACAAAATTGACAAATAATTCGGAGTGCAAACAGTCAAAAACTACCTAAGAATAATTCAAAGCCAATTCCATTTTTCATTTTTCATACTTTTCCCATGTCACATCTTTAAAGTGCCATTTTAAATACGGTAGCAGACAAAAACTTAAGAACAAAGAGTCAACAAAATTAAATAAATATAAATTACAACGAAGCTTGAGAGCTATGTTTAATCTAATTAATAAAAAATATAAGTACCATTCAAGGAATTGTCCTTTGAAGTGAATTTTAAATAAGGTACCTAATATAGTAGGGAGTTACTGGCGACAAAATTGACAAATAATTCGGAGTGCAAACAGTCAAAAACTACCTAAGAATAATTCAAAGCCAATTCCATTTTTCATTTTTCATACTTTTCCCATGTCACATCTTTAAAGTGCCATTTTAAATACGGTAGCAGACAAAAACTTAAGAACAAAGAGTCAACAAAATTAAATAAATATAAATTACAACGAAGCTTGAGAGCTATGTTTAATCTAATTAATAAAAAATATAAGTACCATTCAAGGAATTGTCCTTTGAAGTGAATTTTAAATAAGGCACCTAAAACACTAGGGAATTATTAGCTTATTACTAAATTGATAAACAATTCGAAGTGCAAAGGGTTAAAAGTTACCTAAGAATAACTTAAAAATAATTCCATTTTTCATTTTTCTCTAACTCACTCTCCAGCTTCAATAGAAGTCTTAAAGTCCTAAATCTCCCTTTCCTAACTTAAACTCTATTGTTATTCGAATCTATCGCTAGTAAGACTTGCAATATGCGAAGCGCGTTAAGTGTTTCAGCAAGAAATCAACCTTGCGGTCTTCCAATTAGATCCGCGTGATGGTCGCGTATTTGTTTATGGATTAGCGGCGATACATCAGAAGCAACAGTTGGTATAGATCGCTTTACGTGATCGAAGGCTTACGCTATATACATTTCAATTCTTCTTGTGTAACGCTGATCCTTGTTAAAATGCAAATTGAGTTTATCCATCATATGAAAATCATATCTTATTATCATCACAAGTGAGTCACCTCTTGACAAAAACAGGTTGAAGAAGGAAAGATGCATACAGTTTATCGCCAAGAAAATTCAAAGAATCTTTTTAACGTTGCTCGAACGTCTTTGCGTTAATGAATTAACATTAACTCTTTCACCTTTAAACCGATGCATTCGATTATAGGCGAACTTATGTTACTTCGGTTCACGCTCCAAGATGAATCTAAAACTGTATTTCCCCTGTTTTCGTAACAAAGTTGTAGATCGAAGATCTATATTTCAAGATATTCTTAGAACTGACGGTCTTTGGGAATACAGTAGAGCCTCTCGTATATGAACTAATAGGAAGACGAAAAGGTTCGGATAAAAGAATTTTCGAATAATACAACAGTCACTTTTTCTTATGCTAAACTTCATTTATTTAACACTAGAACTACCAGAGCAGTCGAAATGACGGATTCATGATTATTCAGAGCAACCTCATAAATTCATTTTACCAAGCTTCCAAAATTTACTATGATTTTCTGCAGAAGGTACAAATAAAGATTTGTTTTCTGTGTATTCGATATTTTTTCATGTAATTTTCAATTTGATCTGTTCCATGCAAATAAGTACACTATAATTGTTGGTAGTTCTAGTGTTAACACCAGAGCAGTTAAAATGACCAATTGGTGATTATTCATAGCAACCTTATAAATTCACTGTTGTAAAGCTTCCAAAATTTACTATGATTTTCTGCAGAAAGTATAAATAAAGATTTGTTTTCTGTGTATTCGATATTTTTTCATGTAATTTTCAATTTGATCTGTTCCACGCAAATAAGTACACTGTAATTGTCGATAATTTTAGTGTTAGGGGTGCATTGACCCTAGAACTACCAGAGCAGTCAAAATGACCAATTGGTAATTATTCATAGCAACCTTATAAATTCACTTTACCAAGCTCCCAAAATTAACTATGATTTTCTGCAGAAGGTATAAATAAAGATTTGTTTTCTGTGTATTCGATATTTTTTTAAGTAATTATCGATTTGATTCCTTCCATGCAAATAAGTACATTTTAATTGTCTGTAGTTCTAGTATTAAATGGATATTAATAAGGTTATATGGTACATCTTACATACCTTTTACTGTTAAATCTCATTTTTTGAAGTAAAGAACTATTATTAAACGACAAGTGCAACATTCAGATAATGGGTGTTCGGATAAGAGATTCTAATGTAGTTTATGAAATTAGTTATTCAGCATATGTAGGTTGGAAAGTAAAATTAACAACTTTTCCTTTAATAAACTGAGAGAAAATGATCATGTCAGTTTTTGCATAAATTCATAATCAAATTAGTAGCCAATTATCATTATTCATTCGTTGCATAATAGCATTAAAAAACTAATCTGTATTTCTCAGTACAAGATAACACACATAATATGTTAAACATAAATATATCCTTTGATCCATGACTATCGCAAACATGCGAGTACAGAACTGTCAGTCAAGCGAGTCTTTGTAACTGCTTACACGTCGCGAATGTATGCATTAAGTGATTAAAGGAGGCCTGCAAACAGAAAGAGTTATGTATAATGCAGGTTAATTTCTGTATCTATTCCTGGATCTGACGTTAATAAGCTGTTTCATAAAAAAAAAAAAATATTCAATGAATCATCAACGATAAACGGCAATATACATAGAAAATCGTCGATAAGCATAGAACTAGAGTGAACTAAATTTAAGGTTGATCGAATTGCCAAGTTAAATATTAGTTTAATAATATACAGTGTATAACGAAAATATTCGGACACTAGAATATACATAGCTTTATTTCTTTATATCTTAATTGTTTATGCATAAAATCAATTTATTTTAGTTTCGTATGATAAGCCATTTATTACTGTTACAAAATATGTACAATTTTATAAACAATGTACTCTAATTAAAAATAACTAAAAATGTACGTTGTGTAGTATTGCGTTATAAAAATATTCGGACACATTAGAAAAAAACAGTAATGTGAACGTGCTAGATAACAATATAAATCGCTTTAATGTTTTGTACCATATTCTTTCTCTTTTAAGACGTGTCTTAAACAGTTCAGCATGCTAAAAACTATTTTTATAATGACACACATTTTTAGTTATTGTTAATTAGAATACAATGTTTATAAAATTGTTTAAAAAATGTATATATTTTGTAACAGTAATAAATGGCTTATCACATGAAACAAAAATAAATTAATTTTATGTATAAAAAATTAAGATATAAAAAAATAAACCTATGTATACTCTAGTGTTCGAATATTTTCGTTACACATTGTATATAAAATTTAATACAAATACCAAGTTGAATATCAGTTTAATAATATATATAAAATTTAATAGAAATACCAAGTTGAATATTAGTTTAGTACTACATATAAAATTTAATACAAATACACTACCATTTATGTCAAGCAAAAGTTAATTAACAAACTTATTTTAACGTATTTTAAAAATAAAAGTTACAAGTAAATATTTTACAATATACAAGTTAAAGTCTTCCCCTGAAGTTATTTTTTAATAAACAGTAATCTCCTTATCGATTACACTGTAATTTATTAAATATTTTATATATTCTTTCATAAGGCAAATAAATAATTTAACATTTTCGCTGAATAAGCATAAGAAAAAATAGAAGCTAAGAAATATTTTTTTTTCTGTGTTGGATAGCATTTAATTTGTCTTTATATTTAGTAGGTAGTCAATTTTATCTACATATTAAGTAATTGAGTAAATCCTAACCGTTTTTCAACATTACCTGTAATATCAATGTATAATATCTATATAATACTGTACTTATCGTAATTGATTCTCCTACAGAAAGATAATATCAGTACGACACTTTTTCAACTGAAACTTTTCCAAGCCCACTCTAACAAATACCGTATTACATCGAATATAAGACGCATATTTTTACGTGTTTTTATGCGTCTGAATTCGACAAATTTTAGGGAAAATTAAAAAAGCACCCGCGACAAATCTTGCAAAATGAGTATCTAATGTCTCGGACAAAATTTCAAATTCAATAGTGGAAGATTCATTTAAAAAATGCTGCATCGCTAATGCTCTTGATGGTTCAGAAGGTGATATTTTATGGGAGAACAATGAATCAGAAATGTAACAATTAATGTATAAATAAGCCATTATTATAATGTATCACTGTATAGCGAATAAATCTCATCAGAGATTTGAAAGCTTAATAAAAAAAAAAAAAACTGAATTAGAAAGTGAATCTGATTGTTCTTCTAATGATCAAAGTGGATTGACAAAATCAGGAAGTGAAGGAAGTGAATGGTTCCATCAGAAAGTAAATCTGATGGTTCTTCTGATGATCAAAATGAATTGACAAAATCAGAAATTGAAGATGATGGTTTCTCTGACGATGAAAGTGTTTGAATAATAAAATTTGTTTTTTTAGTTCTTTAAGTATATACATATCTCTGTTTATTCTACACTTTATAATAAAAATACTTAATTCAGGTATTTTTTTATTTCTAACTTGAAATATTTAGGGTGCGTCTTATAATCAATGTAATACGGTATTAAAATATATTCGTTTTTATGGTTCATTCGTAACTGCTATGACGATATCCTACATAAAACAGCGAACACACACTACATTACAGTATCGAATAAAACAAAGTTTAAAGTGAGAATTTATAAATACAATGACTGCCACTTAAAATCGTACATCTAGTGTCAAAATTGTATAAAATGATTGCAAATCACATATTAACATGTAGTACAGTGTTTCTTTGTTTAACATGTTACACAAATTTATTACAAGACATTATAAAAATTTTAATAATATTTAATATGACATTGAGTTGGTATGACGAATTTGTAGAATTGCTAGGTGTACGATTTTTAGTGACAGTCACTGTATATGTAAATTGCAGTAGTTTCCATATTAGACATTTTATATCTGGTTAGTAACACTCATCTGTTTTGTGATATCTCCTCTCTCCGTAAAACACAGATATATTTTTGTTTATACGACTATATCGACATGGAACGTAAATAATCTACATTGTACGACATTGGTGCTTCTTCGTACTGTTTAACCCAGTGTTTCCCAACCTTTTTTGTGCCATGCCCCACCTTAACCTTTCTAAAGTTTTCATGCCCCCCCCCCCCTATGTAACATACATAACTTTTGACATTAAAAAATTGATTTGTTCACTTAAGAAACATAAATGATAGGTTCTAGGAAGAAATCACTGTGAAATTGTTAACAAAACACAGTAAGTAAAATTTCAAAACATATATAGAGTTCATTTTTGAATTGCCCCCTGTGGGACGTGGGCCCCACGTTGGGAAACACCGGTTTAACCCTTTGCGTTAGAGAGGTGACAGTCGCCAAGTGATAGTTTCACAACTTTTCAGAAATTATTTAATTTTTCCTTAGTCAGGCCCGAAGGTTAAATAATCATATATGTAAATTTTAGTATACGACTTAATTAAACTAAATGAAGTTTAATATAAGTGAATCTTAGTAAATATTTTGTACTTGAAAATCTTTGAAATTAATATTGTTGGACGACTAACAGTCACCTCTCGAGTGCAAAGGGTTAACACTTAGCCAACCGAATGGGGAGATCTCCCATTTTTTTCCGTAATAAGGGCACTGCCATTGATTCTATTTACTTTTGTTATTAGTTAGTCTCTAACTAGTGTCGTTCACAGTTCGTCAAATGCATTTTCTGCTCTTCCAAAGGACAATTTTTAATAAATTCAACACTAGTTTCTAGTTCCTAAACAAAGCGCCGCCATTGATTCTAATTACTTTTGTTATTAGTTAGTCTCAAACTAGTGTCGTTCACAGTTCGTCAAATGCATTTTCTGCTCTTCCAAGGTATAATTTTTAATAAATTCTTAATACGTGATGGGCAGTGTTCGGTTAACTCTTTAAGCGCTGAGTTGCGCGATGTTAAACGTATAATGTGGACCGCCCACTTTTTACAACAAAACACACTATTTTATAAAACCATACAGCAGTCATTGTCCAGATTGAATGGTTGTGCGAGAACCCATATATGCGTTCATAGCCCAGATTGAATGGTTATGTCAGAACTCGAATACGTGTTCATAACCCATATTGAATGATTGTGTGAGAACCCATATACGCGCTCATAGCCCAGATAGAATGGTTGTGTGAGAACCCATATATGCATTCATAGTCAAAATTGAATGGTTGTGTGAGAACCCATATATGCATTCATAGCCCAGATTGATTGGTTGTGTGAGAACCCATATATCTATTCATAGCCAAAATTGAATGGTTGTGTGAGAACCCATATATGCGTTCATAGCCCAGATTGAATGGTTATGTGAGAACCCATATATGCGATCACAGCCAAAATTAAATGGCTGTGTGAGAACCCATATATGCGATCACAGCCAAAATTAAATGGCTGTGTGAGAACCCATATATGCGTTCATAGCGCTCAAAGAGTTAAGTGTGACCACTGTGTGGTTAGCTAAATGTTAATAGGCTCCCGGTCGGTAAAGTGTTAACCCTTTGCACTCGAGAGGTGATTGCTAGTCATTTAATGATACTAACTTCCAAAATTTTCAAATTTAAAATATTTATTAACATTCGTCATTTAGTTTGGTTAAGTGATATAGTAAAATTTACATACATGACTATTTAACCTCTCAGTTTGACTAATAAACAAACTGACTAAAGTCTGAAAATTAGCAAAACTATCATTTGGTGACTAACAGTCACCTTTCGAGCGCAAAGGGTTAACATTTAAACGCTTTTCTGACCGCCACTGTAACCCATTGCAACCCTTATAAAACCAGTGACAATCAATTTGTTTTGCTTATCCAATTTAATAGTTGCAAATCGAATTAATATCAAATTTTAAAAGGTGCAAAAATAGACATGCGATTTTTTCCTAAATTAATTGTAATATCCGGAATGTGATTAAACACTTTTTGTAAGAGCAGTCGGAATATCACATTTTAACAGTTATATTCAATAAATGCTATAGCACCCACGACGATATTTGAACCGAGGTTATATAAAATTAAATCAATAATAATTGGTTTTAAATTTGAATGCTATAGCATTCCCGTCATTCTGTATCACAATCAAAATGAATGCTATAGCATTCACGTCCGCGAATTTGTTAATATCAACTGTTCCATAACGCAATACTTATGTTCTAACCATATTCATTTAACCATTTTTCTTCGACAACTAAATATAAAATTGATTTAACTTCATTTACAATCGAAAGAAACACAATGTAGTTAAACTTTGGCCTGTTCGAAGTAAGAATACGCGGACGGAAAGGGAATATTAACAAAAACGATTAGCAAGAAGTCCGATGAGAAAGAACAGTCGATCAAACTACTCTAATTATCGCCAATTTGATGATCACCAACGGGTGCTGTTAACGAGGATCGGTTGGCCAAAGTTGGCCAGTTGTTCGATTTTTCGAATGAAACTTCTTACTTGGGAACACGAGCGAAAAGAAACGTCGAATCACCGCACAATAATTAATGTTGATTAATCGAAACGTTTATTTGTACGGCTAGAGAGATAACTAGAACGCTTACCGGTGTATGAATACGATATCTAAATCGAGCGGTTATATCATCGTAACAAGAGAAAATGGAAGAGTTACGGCATGCGAAAATGTAAGATGAATGAAAATGCATATGCGTAGTCGTGTCAAATGTTCAATGAACGTCGTAACGCTTATTGTTAGACGATAACGCCACTTTAAGGTTTCTAGCACGACTAACAAGCTATTTTTAGTGATGAGCTAGATGATACCGATGGTGTTTGTGAACCAACATGAAAGTTTGTAATAAATTTTAACTATTCGATCATTATCTATTTAAAAATGTTTCGAAATTATGTGCTTGTGCTTGAAACAATAAGATTTCAATTAATTAATCATCGAGTCTTTAAATTAAGACAAAAACATAAGAAATACTTAGTCTTAATGTTAAATACAATTTTTAGTTACATAATTTAGTAACCTTATTATATTTGCTAATTTAACTAATTTAATATTCACTATGTTTAATAGTATAATAGTCATTATATTTTAAGCACAAAAGTGAACAAATGGAGTATTTGAATTTCGATTTAATAAGAAATATCGATAATGTATTTTCCTGTTTATGTATATGACCTGGCATATAAATTATCCATGCAAAATATTTAATATAATTAGTTACTTAATTGTACCTATGTTTCTATGTAAGAATGTTGGTGATTTCAATTAATTAATCATCGAGTCTTTAAATTAAGACAAAAACATAAAATATACTTAGTCTTAATGTTAAATACAATTTTTAGTTACATAATTTAGTAACCTTATTATATTCGCTAATTTAGCTAATTTAACTTAATTGTACCGTAGCTAATTTACTTAATTGTACCTATGTTTCTATGTACGAATGTTGGCGCGAAAATTATAAAAGAAAATGGCAAATCGAAGTAACTTTAATTTTTTACGAAACTATCATTGATATCGCTGAAAATAAATCCCTATCAAGTCACCTGGTTCGAAGATCATTATTATCTTGATCGTTCCAACTTGAGTTGCAAGAACCAACCTAACGATTGTTCTTATCGAATAAGTCCACGACCTTGATGTTTCATTCCGTTTATCGCCCGTTTGCAGCCGAAGTAACACGAATTCCGATACGGTTTTTTACCTCTTTCAAAGTGGTTAGGCAGTTTATTTATAGAATGTTGTTAATTAGAGTTGCACTAGGTCAATTTCGTAACCCTATTTAAGTAAATGTGAAAAATATATTTCCTACATCTGTATCTCCATATTTCCGATCGAACATTTTGTGGTCGCGTGAAAGAATCGATCGAGACTAGCAACGTGGCTCTTACATGGTCCATCGAGCCTCAAAGGTCTGATTTATGGCGGTTGATAAGCAAGAATTTATTGATACCGTGGTTTTTTGAAAAAGAGACAAGGTGTGCATAGTCTCCAAACATTATAGACATAGATATTGCCTCGAACCTATTGTCCAGAATGTTGTTTTACTGAAAATTCATTCGATAACGATGGGTTTCAATTGCACCGAATTTCCGGTCAAATTTACGCCCCTTTCCTATCGAAGATTATTTTAAAGTGAGAGATCTCTGAAATGTTTCCAAGATTATTTTGCACTCAAGATCCTCTTTCTCAGTAAGAAATGGCTATTAATTAAATATCACAATTATATAAATTTAAAAAAAAAGGTAATGTCATATAAGGACAATTTACTCTCCTTTCCTATCGAAGATTATTTTAAACTGAAAACCTCCGAAATATTTCCAAGATTGTTTCACGCTCAATATCTTCTTTCTCAGCAAAAAATAGCTATTAGTTAAACATCACAATTATATAAATTAAAAACAAAAGGTAATGTCACACATGGACAATTTATTTCCCTTTCCTCTCGAAGATTATTTTAAACTGAAAACCTCCGAAATATTTCCAAGATTGTTTTACACTCAAGATCTTTCTCAGCAAAAAATAGCTATTGATTAAATATCACAATTATATAAATTTAAAAAAGAAGGTAATGTCACACATGGACAATATATTCCCCTTTCCTCTCGAAGATTATTTTAAACTGAAAACCTCCGAAATATTTCCAAGATTGTTTCACGCTCAATATCTTCTTTCTCAGCAAAAAATAGCTATTAGTTAAACATCACAATTATATAAATTAAAAACAAAAGGTAATGTCACACATGGACAATTTATTTCCCTTTCCTCTCGAAGATTATTTTAAACTGAAAACCTCCGAAATATTTCCAAGATTGTTTTACACTCAAGATCTTTCTCAGCAAAAAATAGCTATTGATTAAATATCACAATTATATAAATTTAAAAAAGAAGGTAATGTCACACATGGACAATATATTCCCCTTTCCTCTCGAAGATTATTTTAAACTGAAAACCTCCGAAATATTTCCAAGATTGTTTTATACTCAAGATCTTTCTCAGCAAAAAATAGCTATTAATTAAACATCACAATTATATAAATTAAGAACAAAAGGTGATGTCACACATGGACAATTTATTTTCCTTTCCTCTCGAAGATTATTTTAAACTGAAAACCTCCGAAATATTTCCAAGATTGTTTTATACTCAAGATCTTTGTCAGTAAGAAATAGCTATTAATTAAACCTTACAATAGTATAAATTAAAGAAAAAAGGTTATGTCACACAATGACAATTAACTAAGTGATTATTAAAAATCCATTATGGTAAGACTTGTGCAAACGTAAGGAAAATGGAACAGCAATCTGTGTGGATAAACTTGATAAGCACCGTAATGACCCTACACTTATTACAGTTTCCTTCCAATTGTGTTCGCCGTGCCAGATAAGGTAAACATAATATACCGTAACTTCCTGTAATAAGCATAACCTGCACAACAAGGCAAAACGTTGCTAAAAATTCAATGACCATGTGTCTTCTTAGAAAATTTAAAGAAGAACCGCCACTGCACGCTTCGACAGACCCACATGAACGTCTAATCAGGCGTTTTCGAGGACCAAGATCATGAATGGCGACTGATTAGAGTTGTAGAGTGGCTGTTGTTCCTCGAGAGCGTTAGAGTGCCTCTAACTGTCGTTTTCAACGTGTGAAAAGGGGAACAGAGCAGATATACGACTGAATTCGAGAAATCGAAGACTTTTCTAAGAGAAAGTTGTTGCCAGAGTAACCCCTAAAAGATTGAATTTCATGTCTACGTGTACTTAAAGAAGTCATTGAATCTTCCTACCATCAAGAAAACGTCCTTTAATATTTCTAAAGTAATGATAATTTTGTGTATTAAAATGGTACATAATCAAACAGTTTAAGAAGTTTAGTTAATTTTTCCAAAGGAAATTTGTTACCAGAGTAACCCCTAAAAGATTGAATTTTAACCCTTTACACTCGAGAGGTGACCGTTAGTCGTTTAATGATACTAACTTCAAAAATTTTCAAATTCGAAATATTTACTATGATTCACGTATATTAAACTTCACTTAGTTTGGTTAAGTCGTATATTAAAATTTACATATATGATTATTTAACGTCCGGGTCTGAACTAACGTCTGAAAATTTGCGAAACTATCATATGCTAGGATTACGATGTCCCATGAAAGGGGACAGCCGAGTGCAAAGGGTTAAATCTATGTGCACTTAAAGAATTCATTGAGTCTTCCTACGATTATGGAAACGTCCTTTAATATTTCTAAATGATTAAATTGCTATGGTACATAATCAAACAAGTTAAGAGGTTTAGTTGACTTTTCTAAAAGAAAGTTATTGCCAGAATAACCCCTAAGTGATTGAACTTCAAGTCTATGTGTACTTAAAGAATTCATTGAGTTTTCCTACCATTAAGGAAACGTGCTTTAATATTTCTAAAGTGATCGTAGTTTTGTATATTAAAATGGTACATAATCAGACAATTTAAGAGATTTAGTTGACATTTCCAAAAGAAAGTTATTGCCAGAATAACCACTAAAAGATTGAATTTCAAGTCTATGTGTACTTAAAGAATTCACTGAATCTTCCTACCATTAGAGAAACGTCCTATAATATTTCTAAATGATTAAATTCCTATGGTACATAATGAGACAAGTTAAGAGGTTCAATTGACTTTTCTAAAAGAAAGTTATTGAAATAATAACCCCTAAGTGATTGAATTTCAAGTATATGTGTACTTAACCCTTTTAGTACCGAACGACGATATATCGTTGCGTATGCCATGGCGCCTAACTGTTTGCATCGTGAGAGAGCTTGATCTCAAAATAAATTTATAAAACGTTATAAATGTTTCAATTTTTTCTTTTATTCCGTAATATGCTTCTTGTTGAATTTTCTAAATATCATTCTTACTTCCGTTTTTATGAGCTTTTTCCCAAACCTTAGCAAATTCGTTAAATTTGCTCGGTACCAAAAGGGTTAAAGAATTCATTGAGTTTTCCTACCATTAAGGAAACGTGCTTTAATATTTCTAAAGTGATCGTAGTTTTGTATATTAAAATGGTACATAATCAGACAATTTAAGAGATTTAGTTGACATTTCCAAAAGAAAGTTATTGCCAGAATAACCACTAAAAGATTGAATTTCAAGTCTATGTGTACTTAAAGAATTCACTGAATCTTCCTACCATTAGAGAAACGTCCTATAATATTTCTAAATGATTAAATTCCTATGGTACATAATGAGACAAGTTAAGAGGTTCAATTGACTTTTCTAAAAGAAAGTTATTGAAATAATAACCCCTAAGTGATTGAATTTCAAGTATATGTGTACTTAAAGAATTCACTGGATCTCCCTGCTATAAGGGAAACGTCCATTAATATTTTTAAAGTAATGACAATTTTCTGTATTAAAATGGTACATAATTAGACGATTTAAGAGGTCTTGTTGACTTTTTTAAAAGAAAGTTGTTACCAAAGTAACCACTAAAAGATTGAATTTCAAGTCTATGTGTTCTTAAAGAATTCACTGAATCTCCCTGCTATAAGGGAAACGTCCTTTAATATTTCTAAAGTAATGGTAATTTTGTGTATTAAAATGGTACATAATTAGACGATTTAAGAGGTTTTGTTGACTTTTTTAAAAGATAGTTGTTACCAAAGTAACCACTAAAAGATTGAATTTCAAGTCTATGTGTTCTTAAAGAATTCACTGAATCTCCCTGCTATAAGGGAAACGTCCTTTAATATTTCTAAAGTAATGGTAATTTTGTGTATTAAAATGGTACATAATTAGACGATTTAAGAGGTTTTGTTGACTTTTTTAAAAGATAGTTGTTACCAAAGTAACCACTAAAAGATTGAATTTCAAGTCTATGTGTTCTTAAAGAATTCACTGGATCTCCCTGCTATAAGGGAAACGTCCATTAATATTTCTAAAGTAATGGTAATTTTGTGTATTAAAATGGTACATAATCAGAAAATTTAAGAGGTTTAATTGATAAAGCATTCATTCTTGATACATTTTTTCTTAATAATTCTGCACTAAATCAAGATCAGTCCATTCAACGTCAATTCTAAAAACATAAACGATATTAAATAATATTTTTATGATATCCTATCCTACAGTAAACGACATTCTTTCAACGTTTTTTAATTGATGACTACTGTAACGTATTCCATTGTTTTCCTAGAACTGATTTTCCTTCGAATTCTAATAACAAACTTCATGTAAGATTTCTGAGATTCCGCATTTCGAATTTGTCCATGGCACTAATCGTATGCACGTTAATGCATTCTGAGCAAAAGAGAA
Source organism: Tetrapedia diversipes (assembly GCA_033822845.1). NCBI lineage: Eukaryota > Metazoa > Arthropoda > Insecta > Hymenoptera > Apidae > Tetrapedia > Tetrapedia diversipes. The sequence goes on along the minus strand of JAOPTO010001474.1, from coordinate 17,895 downwards.
AACCTACGCTTGCGAGTTGATACTGGAGATATTCGAATCATAACGAAACGCATTGCGCGGCGAATTCTTTTACTTGATCGCGCGAGAAAACCGTCACACCTCTGCCACGCGTTCAATTATTCCTTCAACACGCTTTCCCCCGTTTCGTAATTAACGACGATACGCATGGACTCGTTAGTTTTAATTCTCGCGACCGTGTTCTAATTAAGATAAATCGAATCGCGTGACGCGACGTTGCGGCTCGTTTCCACCAGCTTCAAGTGCATTTCCGCGCCCTTTTTTTACACCTACACAGGTTGCCATCGTTGACCTGACGACGACGCAAATTGTGATCCGATTCAAATCAGACACCCTATGTATATACGAGCCGCTGAAAACATCCGCGGTGTAATTTAATAAATATGTTTTTAAAATAATAATTTAATATTTTTCTTAACGGCAAACTACGAATTCAGATTTACGTCTTCTTTTATTCAAATGCTAAAATGTTTTCGGCCTCTATTAGATAATTTAACACTTTTTAATGACAAACTACGAATTCAGATTTACGTCTTCTTTTATTCAAATGCTGGGATCATTTCGACCTGTATTTGATAATTTAACACTTTTTAATGCAAATTATGAATTCAGATTTACGTCTTCTTTTATTCAAATAGTGAAATAAATTCGGCCCCTATTAGATAATTTAACACTTTTTAACGACAAACTACAAATTCAGATTTATTTAAATACTAAAACGATTTCGGCCACTGTTAGATAATTTATCGTAAGTGTAATTAGTGAAGCTAGATATGCACGATTTATTCACAAAATACATAGAATCAAGGTAGAACATTTTCTGTTGATATTAAATAAAATTGATATAAGCATCAATTAACCCTTTGCACTCGAAAGGGACTCTCAGTCACCAAATGTAATTTCGCAAATGTTCAAATCCGACGAATTAAGTAGTCACACGAGTAAATTTTAATGTATTGCTTAACTAAACTGAATGAAATTCAATATGAACGAATCTTAATATTTGGCCGACTGAATGAAGAGATTTCCCACTTTTTTCTCGACAAAGCGCTGACATTGATTCTATTCACTTTTATTATTAGTTAGTCTTGAGCTAGTGTTGAATTTATTAAAAATTGTACTTTGAAAAAGTAGAGAATGCATTTAATGAACTGTGAACAATGTTAGTTCAAAACTAATTAATAACAAAAGCAAATAGAATCAATACTAGCAGTGTTCAATTTATTAAAAATTGTACTTTAAAAAAACAGAAAATGCATTTGATGAACTGTGAACAGATGAAATACTAAGTTCAAGACTAACTACTAACAAAAGTAAATAGGATCAATGCCGGCATTTTGTTGAGAAACTAGGAAATAGTGTTGAATTTATTAAAAATTGTACTTTGGAAAAGCAGAAAACACATGAACTGTGAACAACACTAGTTCAAAACTAATTAATAACGAAAATAAATATAATCAATGGCGGCGCTTTGTTGAGGAAGAAATGGGAGATTTCCCCATACAATTGGCCAAGTGTTAAGATTCATTCATATTGAACTTCATTTGGTTTAGTTAAGCAATACATTAAAATTTACTCGTGTGACTACTTAACAAAAATCTTTGAAAATAGTATTATTGCATGACTATGAGTCACTTCTCGAGTGTAAATGGTTAAAACATTTGTGCTTGATTTCCTTACCCTTTTTATAGTACAATTTTTAAATTATTTTTTCTGAAATTGAATATTTTTTTGGTACACGACGTTTTAATCGTTTTCATGTATACTACATCAAGTTGATAATCAAGATATTGCGGAGGTGTATTAAGATGTCTGCTTGTATAATAATCTAATATAAGAAATTTTTTAGCATTGTCTTTCAAATTTCATGTTAATACATTCAAATTAAATACAGTCGTACACGCCATACCATAATAAATATATACTACCACCACCATGTCCGACTGTGAAACCCACACTTTTATGATTTACAGCCTTTTCATTTCTTCTTCGCATTAATTGTTGTCCGCCTGATTCTCATAATATTAAGTGATCTCACGAACACTTCATAAATGTTAATTATAAAGCAAAAATAATAATTTCTTTATAAAAGCTAAGCACTTGGTTGTATACTGCTTTTGTTGAATAATACGTTTTCAGCAATTTTGCACGTTCAAATTTATTTATTATTAGTAATTAACATGGTTGAAAATTTCCAAAATAGAGAATTTCATCATTTTCCTATAGTACCTATCATATCTCACAATTAGCTTTTAGGGTACAGGTGCATACAGTAGATATGAAAAATATTTGTGTACTACTACAATTTTAACTTCTATCATTTATATATAGGAAAAACATACATTAATCAACAAAAACGTGTTGTAATATTTAAAAATATAGTACAGAGATAATAAAACTAAAAAAGACTACTTATTTTTCACAAACTGTTACTTAAAAATTACAAAAATGTAGTTTCATGAGTAAAAGGTATTGGTACACTTTATAAATGTTAGTTATAAAGCGAAAATAATAATATTGTATAAAAGCTAAGCATTTGGTTGGATACTCTTTTTGTTGAACAATATGTTTTAAACAACTTAGTATTTAATAATAAACAATTAATTCCTAATTATCATAAGACCAATGAAGATCGCCCAAATACAGGATTTCATCATTTTCCTATAGTGCTTAATTTGTTTTTTTATTAATTATACAGTCCATTTAATTACACAAAAATGTTCCCACTATTGGCAAATGTTTGTCATTTTACTCTCATAACTCAAAGTTATAAAGTATCTTAAATTTTTAAGAAGCAAAAGTCTGATTTCCTCTGGATTTTTCTTCTAATAGCATCAAATCGAAAAAAAATCGGACTTTTGCTTTTTTAGTTTTATTATCTGTATATTATATTTTTATATACTACAACATGTTTTTGTTGATTAATGTATGTTTTTGCTACATATAAATAATAGAAGTCAAAGTTGTACCACAGTACGGATACTTTTTACATCCACTGTACTTCCTTCACGGTTGCTGTACTTATTAATAATTCCAGGGTTAAACTTCGTTTTAGCTGATGAACAATTTTTAACTTTTGTTCTTTTAGCATTTAAAGAGTGCAACGCAAAAATAGAAGTTTTAACGATCGGAAATTATTGTGCCAACAGTTGTGAGCCTTTAAAACCGTGTGTTTTACGGTTCACTTTAACACCACGTTAGCTTCGTTTCCAGTCTGCTTATACGAGTCGAATTAACAACTGTAAACAGATCATATCAGTGGAACAGATTATGCTGGGTCCATCCATGCTGGCCAAAGCTGTTCAGAAACTGTTTCTGAACGGTGTCCACTAAGGAACAAGTGTGAACCCATATTCCGTTTTTTAACAAAAATCAATTTTTATTCAATATTTGCACTTAGAATAAAAAAATAAAAACAAAATACAGTAGAACCTTCTATATACAGTGGCTCCAAAAAGTATTCGTACACTGTGTCACAAATAAATTCGTTTAACCCTGAAATTCTGAGTCTGATAGAAGTATTTGATAAAACTTTGTGGGTATGTAGATTGTAATAGTATGCGTATGGAATAATCTCTTCTTTTCATCTAAATATCATTTTAAAGGGGTGAAATCAGCGTTGAAGTTTCTAAGCTTTTTCTCATTTTTTAAAGATATCTTTGTAGTGGTATTTGATGAAGCAAAACCTTTCAAATAGAAAATGTTTAATTTTTAATACCCTATCGGGCTGCCATAAATAAAGAACACAGGAAAGCTGGTATTCAAAGCGTAAAAAATCGCTGAAACTTTAAGATTCGTTATCAGCCGCCAAAAAAAATACTCCATGCAGGATACACCATGCTCTGTACACACATAAAGTTTCATTGAAATCAGAAATTTAGAAGTAGATGAATTTCCTTATAATGCAGTGTACGAATACTTTTTGGAGCCACTGTATGAACTAATAGTGAGACAAAAGTGTTCAGATAAAAGAATTTTCGAATAATAGAACAGTTACTTTTTCATACACCAAACTTTATTTATTTAAATGGGCATTAACACTAGATTGCCGGAGTGAGTCGATTTAACTCACTTATGATTTTGTCAAGTTCAAGTACCATGTGAAAGAAATAGAAATAAGGGCGTTTCTGCTAAGTGTAATACAAAAATGTGCGGAAAATGTATCTTAAAAACAAAATATACATGTAAAAATTGTTTTGAGTAAACTTTCTTTAAAATAAAGTTCCATTTTCTTTTTTTAATTTCAATTTTTATGTTTGAGTCAAATTGACTCGTTTCAGGCAAAATAGGTATATACCCAACATCCGACAATCTAGTGTTAAGAAGATTAACAGCTTGTTTAAATATTTGTCTACCCTGCATTTCTTAACTTTCCAAAATAAAGAACTATTATTAAATAACGTTTTATTTGGATAAATAAAATAATCAATATTCATAATTTATTTCTTTATATATATTGTTCATAATTTATATATACAGGGTATTCCACATTTTTCCGTACACACTTTAGTAGTGCGTTCTACTAGTACAAATGAGACTAAAATGTTATATAACAAAAAATCCATAAATGCTTTGTTAGAAGTTATGACAAAAGTATGAACAGTAATGATAACGCTGTTTGGCTCGGTTAAATACAGAACAAGACGAGATACCTATGTAACGTCGATGTTAAGTATTATGCACGTGTAAATTAGGATATGTTTAATGTTTTTGTAATCTTGACCTCTTTGTTGAACTCCTTTAGATTTTTAGTTACGAGGCACCCTGAAGGAGAAAGTTTAAATGCAGAAATAAATTCAGAAAGTTTAAATTCAAGAAATTAATTAATTGCAAAGATTATTATTGCATGTGAAGAGAGTCAACAAAATCACCACCGACTAAAATTAACAATAAATTCAATATCACGTAGATATCAAAAGTATCTCAAAAATAACGGGCACCACTTTGAAATGGAAATATAGGTATATTTAACAGCGTTTACATAATATTTCATATTTCTGTTATAACTTCTTAACAAAGCATTTATGGACTTTTTATCATATAAAATTTTAGCCTTATTTTTATTTGTAGAACACATTACTGAAGCGTGTACGGAAAAATGTGGAATACCCTGTATAGTATTCAGACAATAGGCGTCCTACTGTGCACGATATGAAATACAATGTTACAAAATTTTAACAATCGTGATATCTGCCCTCTCGCAATTTTTTCTTGTACTAACAAAAACATTGTATCTATACTGAAATTTGCGAACTGCTCACGAACAATAAAGTACAATATTTCCAACAAAATTTTAACAATCATGGTACCTTCTCTCCCGTAATTTTTTCATGTATTTGCAAAAGCAGAGTAACCATATTGGATTCACGAACAATAAAGTACAATATTTCCAAAAAAATTTTAACAATCGTGGTGTCTTCTCTCCAATAATTTTTTCTTGTACTAACAAAAACAATGTATCTATACTGAAATTTGCGAACTGTTCACGAACAATACAGTACAATGTTTCCAAAAAAATTTTAACAATCGTGTTATCTGCCCTCTTGCAATTTTCTCTTGTACTAACAAAAACAATGTATCTATACTAAAATTTGCGAACTGCTTACGAAGAATAAAGTACAATATTTCCAACAAAATTTTAACAATCGTGGTACCTTCTCTCCAGTAATTTTTTCTTGTATTTGCAAAAGTGGAGTAACCATATTGGAGGTTGTGAACTGCTCACGAACAATAAAGTACAATATTTCCAATACAATTTTAGCAATCGTGGTGTCTTCTCTCCAATAATTTTTTCTTGTACTAACAAAAACAATGTATCTATACTGAAATTTGCGAACTGCTCACGAACAATAAAGTACAATATTTTCAAGAAAATTTTAACAGTCATGATATCTGCCCTCTCGCAATTTTTTCTTGTACTAACAAAAACAATGTATCTATACTGAAATTTGCGAACTGCTCACGAACAATAAAGTACAATATTTCCAACAAAATTTTAACAATCATGATATCTTCTCCCCAGTAATTTTTTCTTGTACTTGCAAAAGCAAAGTAACCATGCTGGAGCTTTCGAACTGCTCGCGAACAGTCGCAGAACTTGCTTGCTTAGTATTCACCGCCGTTTCGCTCCGTCCAGACTCGTCCCGAGTTCGTGAACGGCTTCTTTGATGCGCTGTCTCTCGAACGAACAACGTTCGCTGTTCGCTGAAGAGTTCGTTGCATGCTGATCACTGTTCGCGAACTGTGTTCGCCAGCAGCGTGGACACTTTGCCGAAAAGCGAGCAACGAACAACAAACACTGTTCGCTCGGGAAGCGTTACATCAAAGGGGCTGTTCGCGAGCTCGAAACGTGTCTGGACAGCGAAATGTCTTCGAATACTGAGAGAAACAGGTTCTGCAATGATTCGCGAACTCTTCGCGAACTCCAGTATGGGTGCCATGCTGCTTTGGTTCACGAACATTTTAACCCTTTGCACTCGTGTGTCTCAGCATATGCAACATCACAAGTTTCACCGTGGAATTTTCAATTTTTTTTAATTATACTCATAAAATGTTACAGCTAAGTATGTTAATAACGTATTGGAAAAGTTTTGTTTTGATTGAATAAAAAAATAAATTCCGAATTGGCGGTAATTCATGGTCGTATTAAATTCTAGTGCAAAGGGTTAACCCTAGCTCACTAACCCTAATTTGTAGCAACATTATCACTAACCGTTCGTAAATTTCACGACCAATTAAAACATATATTAAGTGTGCAAATTAATTCGGTGCCTTTGCATTTAACACTTTGTAACTTGCACTCAAATTAACACATTGGCGACCGGCAAATTTTTTCCGTTTCTAATACTGAGTACCGGCGAAAATAATGAAATTTTGAAACTGGTTGCCGCAAACTTGTATCTTCAAAGCAAGGATAAAAATGATAAAAATTGCTTTGAAATATCAATGCTGCAATAATGTGTTGTTTGAAATAAAAAGATTTTTATAATTGGTATACTTGCTTTATAATTGCTCAGCGGCAATCAGGAATAAAATTTAACACTAGATTGCCGGATGTTGGGTATATACCTAATTTGCCTGAAATGAATCAATTTGACGGAAACATGAAAATTGAAGTTCTTAAATAAAATAATACTTTATTTTAAAGAAAGCTTATTCAAAACAATTTTTACATATATATTCTGTTTTTAACCAGTTAAGTGTGTTTAACGACTATATTCGTCATGGAGATATGGCAAAATTTTGTGTCATGACGACTACATCCGTCATTCGTAAAATTTTGTTAGGATTTGATATTTAAATTGTAATTTTGACGAAAACTAAACTATATTCGTAAAGTTTAATATGTTTAAAATGTTTAGAGGTCAACACGAAATTAAAAAAAAAAACAAATGAAAATTAATAATGTAAATAATTTGAGTTCGATTTATAACTATATCCGTCATCGCCTGATTATCGCGACACACACTGGGGGGTGCTTTGTAAAGAGGTCGCCACACTTAACTGGTTAAAATACATTTTCCATCAGATTTTTTATTACATTAACCCTTTGACTGCGGAAGACTCTGAGCCGAAACGCTTCGCGTCGACGGCGTGCAGCCGGCACTAACTGTCGCTGGGGAATGAATACTTTTTCACGCAATCTGAATCTGTTCGGCGGTGTATTCAATTGTAATATTGTACAGAATCAAATTACTGTTACTTTATCCACTCCAAAATTAATATTTTTCAATTTTTTAAATATTTTTTATCTTCAATATATATTATTTATTCGTCAAGGGTAAAGTTTTAAAACGCCATAATTTGATAATTATAATGTATTATAAAATATGTAAAATGAAATGTACAAAACGAACTCCAAACCATACATAACTTTTGTCAAATGGCAGATGAACAGATGAAACGAATTTAAGATATAGGGAAAACTGACGAAATAAACGAGATTTTTCTTGTTGATAAGCAACAAGGTATGTTGTTTCTGAATGTTACACGGATATGATAAAATAATTTCTTGAGAAATTCAGTAAGACAGCAGTAAATGATCAAAGCCGTCGCCGAGCGCACATGTGCGCCCATAGTCTATATCGACGGCTTGTGCTGGGCGCATATATGCGCCCGTAGCAGTCAAAGGGTTAAACAAAAACACAATTACTTCTATTCCTTTCACATGATACTTGATCTTGACAAAATCACAAGTGAGTCAAATTGACTCACTCCGGCAATCTAGTGTTAAAGGTGTTGTAAGAAGAGAGGGCTGATCAACACTTCCCTTCTGACGAGGACGCTTGGGCAAGTATAGGGTCGTCATTGTATATCCGTCTACCCTAATTTAGAAGGCAACATTGACCACCGTGACGTTTCATTGAAACGTGGGATGTTGGACGCGTGGTATTCACTGTGATGTGCAATGGGACGTGCCGTCATTATTCAAAATTCATTATTAATCATATAATGACGACGTACAACCGATTCGCCTCATTAAGCAATAACTGTAGTCTGTTATATGAAACGAATGAGACGTCAAAGTATGCCATCGAATACACGCGTTTAACCCTGCTGCGTTCTTCAAATGTTGTCGTTATTAACACTAGATTTACGGACATTTCTTGTGCATTTATTTCTAATATACATGATTATATCTATTATAGCGATTATATGTAGTATATTATTTATTAACCCTTTGCACTCGGCTGTCTCTTCTCATGGGACATCGTAATCCTAGCATATGATAGTTTCGCAAATTTTCAGACGTTAGTTCAGACCCGGACGTTAAATAGTCATATATGTAAATTTTAATATACCACTTAACTAAATTAAATGAAGTTTAATATACGTGAATCATAGTAAATATTTCGAATTTGAAAATTTTTGAAGTTAGTATCGTTAAACGACTAACGGTCACCTCTCGAGTGCAAAGGGTTAACCCTCGTATGTTTCAGCATATGCGACATCACAAGTTTTACCGTGGAATTTTCATTCTTTTTAATTACACTCATGAAATGTTACAGCTAAGTATGCTAATAACGTATTGAAAAAGTTTTGTTTTGATTGAATAAAAAAATAAATTCCGAGTTGGCGATAATTCATGGTCATATTAAATTCTAGTGCAAAGGGTTAAAAGTGATATTTTATTTATTAGAAGTGGTATATTACATATACAGGGTGCGACGGAATTCGTGGTACAACAGAAATGGGGATGATTTCTTATTGAAGGACAAAAAAAAATAGGATACATTTTTCACTTTCACTACGTTTCGGTTTTGAGAAAATTGATTTTAAAGATTTGTACTATTTATTGTAAAGAATTGTGGTTTAATGGTTTAATTATTTATGTTCACAGCTAATGTAACGTTTATAGCAATATTAGTTACTTTATTGTATCTGCAGCTGCATGATAGCCCATTAATTTAACACTAGATTTACGGACATTTCTTGTGCATCTATTTCTAATATACACGTACTAAGAAATAGGTATACATCATACAGAATTTGAAACTCTAGGGCTGAAAGGGAAATAAATTAGGGTATATCTGTATTAGACCATTGATAAAAGTCAATAAAAATTATTGGGGATAATAGCAACTGTTTTTGCAAATATTACTCGTAAAATCTGAAACCCGTCAACCTAGTGTTAAAAGTCCCTCGATTTCATTAGAAAGGATTACTAATTCAGCGAAAAATTATTACTTGGAATAAATTGGAAAGATATAGCTGGTTACCAGAAATAGTTTCTTTATCTATTACCTGAACATAATCAAATTTTGTAATCAAATGGAATGTCGTCTGGAAGAAAAAAGTCCCAAAGACTGTAGAAGGGTTAAACTACCGACACAGTATTATGCAATCGGAAAATTTACATTTTTGAATCGTACTCGTCAATTATTACAAAATACAATAGTATTAACACTAAAACTATCGACAATTAAAGCGTACTTATTTGCATGGAAGGGATCAAATTGAAAATTACTTTAAAAAATATCGAATACATAGAAAACAAATCTTTATTTATACCTCTTGCAGAAAGTCGTAGTAAATTTTGGAAGCTTTACCATACTGAATTTATAAGGTTGCTATAAATAATCACCAATTGGTCATTTCAATGCACCTTTAACACTAAAACTATCGACAATTAAAGTGTACTTATTTGCATGGAAGGGATCAAATTGAAAATTACATGAAAAAATATTGAATACATAGAAAACAAATCTTTATTTATTCTTTCTGCAGAAAATCATAATAGATTTTGAAAGCTTTACCATAGTGAATTTATAAGGTTGCTATGAATAATCACTAATTGGTCATTTTGACTATTCTGGTAGTTCCAGTGTTAACCCTCTATGGGCCGAATTTTTGTTTTAAATACAAAAAAATTGATGGTATGGAAAGTCAACAATTATAATCCTATATATGCAAATGAAAAAGAATTTTCCAATTTAAACAATTTTACATTATAGAATTAATATGTATACGTCATCTCATGAAAAAAAACTAAAATTATTTGTTAAAATGTCAACAAATTAGCATGTGACCTGAAAGTTACACGGGCCCATAGAGGGTTAATACACCTGCATTTATTTGCATAGAAGAGATTAAATTGAAAATTACATGAAAAAATATCGAATACATAGAAAATAAATCTTTATTTATACCTCTTGCAGAAAATTATATCAGATTTTGGAAGCTTCAGCACAGTGAATTTATAAGGTTGCTATGAATAATCACCAATTGGTCATTTTGACTGCTCTGGTAATTTTAGTGATAATGTACCTTTAACACTAGAACTATCAACAATTAAAGTGTACTTATTTGCTAATGAATAAGGAATCAAATTGATAATTACTTAAAAAAATATTGAATACATAAAAAACAAATCTTTATTTATACCTTCTGTAGAGAATCATAGTAAATTTTGGAAGCTCACCACAGTGAATTTATAAGGTTGCTATGTGTAATCACCAATTAGTCATTTTGACTGCTCTGGTAGTTTTAGTGTTAAAGAAAGTCGAAACTTGTATGTCCGCCAAAACGAAACCAGCCGAAATCTGTCTTGTGCTTTTTAACGAAATGCTTAGATGTTGTTAAAATGCACCCGTATTTAAAAGCTATATTAATTTACATATTTTTATGCACTTAATTATTAAAATAATATTTTACCGTCCAAACTAGAACATGTATAAAATAATTACTGTATGAACACTTTTTTCGAACACTGTATATGCATGATGAACTGAATATAAATAGCGGTTAAAAAAAAAGGAAAAGAGAAAAAAAGAAAGACGCGAAGTAAAAGCAAAGATAATCTAAACAGTTACTCAACGTTTATAAACGTTTCTTCGATTGGCAAACATCTGGTACGCCTTTTTAATGCCGGTGTGACGTAAGATATTCTAAAAATGCGAAAACCCAGAGGCTGCTTTCACGAAACCATGCACCCCATATAAACTGAGACGTGATCATAAATTTCGTGAGTCGCAATTCATCTGAAATAGAATACTACTCTTTTTCATTTCTTTCTTTCTCGTTTTCAACAAGTCTGATCATCTTGTTCGAAGTGGAAATAAATTGCCGTAAAGCTTAGAGCAGCTCCGTTATAAACAAGCTAGGGACGTTTTGTAGAAACAATGAAAGGATTAATCGCGGCGATTTCATAGAACTTTGTCCTTAAGTATGGCACCGTGTGGTTAGCTAAATGTTAATAGACTCCCGGTCGGTTAACTGTTAACCCTTTGCACTCGAGAGGTGACTGTTAATCGTTTAATGATACTTTAAAAATTTTCAAATTTTAAATATTTATTAACATTCGCCTATATTAAACGTCATTTAGTTTGGTTAAGTGATACAGTAAAATTTACATACATAACTATTTAATCTCTCAGTTTTATTAACAAACAAACTAACTAAAGTCTGAAAATTTTCGAAACTATCATTTGGTAACACAGTCATCTCTCGAGTGCAAAGGGTTAACATTTAAACATTCTTTTGGCCACCGCTGTAACCACATTGCAACCCTTATAGAAACAATGACAATCAGTTTATTTTGCTTATCCAATTTAATAGTTGCTAATCGAATTAATATCAACGGTTTTAACCCTTTGAGCGCTGAATACTCTCGACCTAAGTACTTCGTGTGGACGACGATTGCGATGTTACTTGTTCACTGACAATCGCGTTGCAGTAAACGAGAGATCGACAAACGCATTTATTCGTCCATGGTCTCTACCAGCGACTGTCGTAAGACGCATATATGCGCCCATAGTACTCTCAAAAGGTTAACGCCAAAATGTATGACCACTAAAAAAGTCGAAAAAGACAAAAATTGACAAGCGCATATATCCGCCCATAGTCCCTACGAGCAACTTTCGTCGGACGCATATATGCGCCCACAGCACTCTCAAAAGGTTAACGAAGAAAACAAAAATTGACAAGCGCATATATGCGTTCATAGTCCCTACCAACAACTTTCGTCAGACGCATATATGCGCCCATAGCGCTCTCGAAAGGTTAACGAAAAAAACAAAAATTGAGAAGCGCATATATGCGTCTATAATCCCTACCAGCGACTGTCGTGAGACGCATATATGCGCTCACTGCACTCCCAAAAGGTTAACGAAGAAAACAAAAATTGACAAGCGCATATATGCGTTCATAGTCCCTACCAACAACTTTCGTCAGACGCATATATGCGCCCATAGCGCTCTCGAAGGTTAACGAAAAAAACAAAAAAATTGACAAGCACATATATCCGCCCATAGTCGCTACGAGCAACTGTCGTCAGACGCATATATACGCTCATTGCACTCTCAAAAGGTTAACGAAGAAAACAAAAATTGACAAGCGCATATATGCGTTCATAGTCCCTACCACAACTTTCGTCGGACGCATATATGCGCCCATAGCGCTCTCGAAAGGTTAACGAAAAAAACAAAAATTGACAAGCGCATATATGCGCCCATAGTCCCTACGAGCAACTGTCGTCAGACGCATATATGCGCCCATAGCGCTCTCGAAAGGTTAACGAAAAAAACAAAATTGAGAAGCGCATATATGCGTCTATAATCCCTACCAGCGACTGTCGTCAGACGCATATATACGCTCACTGCACTCTCAAAAGGTTAACGAAGAAAACAAAAATTGACAAGCGCATATATGCGTTCATAGTCCCTACCAACAACTTTCGTCGGACGCATATATGCGCCCATAGCGCTCTCGAAAGGTTAACGAAGAAAACAAAAATTGACAAGCGCATATATGCGTTCATAGTCCCTACCAACAACTTTCGTCAGACGCATATATGCGCCCATAGCACTCTCAAAAGATTAACGAAGAAAACAAAAATTGACAAGCGCATATATGCGTTCATAGTCCCTACCAACAACTTTCGTCGGACGCATATATGCGCCCACAGCGCTCTCGAAAGGTTAACGAAAAAAACAAAAATTGACAAGCGCATATATGCGTCCATAGTCCCTACCAACAACTTTCGTCGGACGCATATATGCGCCCATAGCACTCCCAAAACGTTAACGAAGAAAACAAAAATTGACAAGCGCATATATGCATTCATAGTTCCTACCAGCGACTGTCGTGAGACGCATTTATGCGCCCATAGTACTCTCAAAAGGTTAACGTCAAGATGTATGACCACTAAAAAAGTCATAAGTCGAAGAAGACAAAAATTAACAAGCGTGTTAACGCAGAATCGTTTAAGGCATCAGTGAGGCGAGCCGACTCATAGAATGCCATGCATCAAGCATTTTCTAGACTGCTGTCAACAAAGGAAAATTTGAATAAAGACGGCAAAGTTCAGCTAGAGATGGTAACGAAGAGACGATTGCTATTATAAAAAAAATAACAGAAATAAATGTAACATTGAAGGGGTCAGACGTGTTGGTTTACTCTGAGTTTTACCATAATTTTAATAAGCGTATATATGCGTCCGTAGTCCCGTACCCCTCAAGGGATAACATATTTTGACCGAATGATGCTTTAACCCTTTGTCTTAAAACAATGTGTGGGAGACGTGATCCTACTCCTGTGCCTAAAATGAGAACCTCGTATCAGATACGTGATGACTTTTTCTGGCCAAAAGCGAAAAGCTGAAAAAAATTTTCCAGCGGAAAAAGGAAAGGAAATTTTTAATTTCCTGTCATTGGTTGAAAATGTTAGTAATAAATAAGTACCCTTTTAAATAACATTTTTAATTAATGTCTGATATATTATTGACGATAGTGTACATATATATAATAGTATGTAAGGTTATTATTATTTTGGAATTTTGCTTTTTATACTTATTGTTAATTTTAATTTAATTTAATTTAATTTTATGTTTGTTAATTTAATTTTTATATAAGGAATAAGTGGGATGAGAAAATAAGGAGGATGTAAAGGAACGGAACTCTCTTGTAATCCCATAGGAAAAACAATAAAGTTACCTTATAATTATTTACGTATAGGTTATTCACGCAATAAATTCTATAGAGCCAATATTTAAATGACTGAAAATTTTTACTTTTCCTGTTACATAACCATAAAAATATTATATGAAATAAAAAAATTAATACATTTCTTGAATAAAAATGAAATGAAATACAATTATCAAATTTTGTGGTTTTATTAAATAGTAAATGCAGTACTATTAATGTCCATTGGTTTTCTCACAAATTTGCCTGTAATGAAACTGCTTCTGGTCACGACGCATGAGAAAAGCTTTCATCGAAAGTGGCACACACAATCGTCGCTCGATTCATAAAACAAGGGGTTAAAATATTGAGTTGTCCGGAAAGCTCGTGTCGATTTTTGATAAATGGCATATGGGCAAGTGTAAATACATTAGAATGACTGAGAACAAATAATATGTGTACATATCGTAAAAAACAATATTTCAGACATACAGTGAAACAAAATTTGGGTACAATAAGTTAATTTTTGTCAGTTTTATACACCTTTGAATATGGAAGAAAACAAAGTGTATTTTAGGCATTTAATACTTTTCTTTCGCCGGAAAGGTAAAAATGCCACAAAAGAGGCAAACAAGATACGCGCTGTTTATGGTACCTTTTTCGATCATTACGAAATTCCCTTAATGAAGAAAACTTCAATTGCTTCGACGAGATAAAGAATCAGGTAGAAAAGTTTTTCGCTGAAGAATCTGAGAGACTCTGGAAGGACGGAATTTTCAAGTTGCCTGAAAGATGAAGAAAGGTTGTACAAAGCAATGGCACCTGTAAAATTTAATAAATGTATGCTAAAATTTAAATCCCCTGCGTTTCAATCTGCCTTCAAAATCGACACGAACTTTTCGAACAACCCAATACAATAGAGACTTGTATAAGTATCGTTCGATCATAAAATCGATCATGTGTCGAACTATGCGTAATCCGAATATCGAAACAATGGTGTCTGAAATCTAAGGCAAGATCAAGAATTCAACCGTAACTGATTGTGATCCCAATGCGTTTATCTACGAAAAAATAAAACTTTTTCGATCACTTGGTTATTCTGAAATTCCGCGCCTAAATATAGTAACGAACAAAAGTTTAAGACAACCGAACAATATAAAATAAAGTGATCAAACGTGCCAATTTTTAACAATTTGTCCCTCATCCAGCGATGCTTTAAAAAAGTCCCGATTTTTGGAAAGAATGAACGATAATCTAAGGAACGGTGGGAGAATGGAAAGGGAATATACGATTTTCAGAGATTTTTCTACTGTAAATAAAATGTGAACATCAGGAAAATATCTCAATTAAGTGTTGAGACTTTGAAAGCCATTTTATATGTGAAATATGATTTAACAGATTTTTGTGAAAAATTTCTTGACCTTTTAAACGATGACAGAAATCTAAAAAAAAATTCACTCAAATGAGAAATATGCCAAAGAATAAAATAATATTATACATAATTTTTTTAATCCATTACATTTGTAAAATGTACGTATGTTGAAATTTAAAAAAATATATTATGAATATTTTTTTATAAAAATATAATTTCTTGAATATAATATACTCTAACGTATTACTTCCAAAAATATATACAAAATCTGTTGACTTTTATCTCTAAAATTGATAATATATTTATAACCCAACACAGTTATCAGAGTTATAAATCTGTATCTTTTATTGACTAAAATTTTGTCGTTTGCTATTTTTTTAAAATTTATATAAGTAATTATTAATTAAAATTGTAATTATTTGTATTTCATGTAGTAACCGACAAGATATTATTAAATACTGGCTCTTAGATGTATGTCAATAATGTGTGTGAATTTATTTTAAAGAGTGATGAGTATGTGTATGTGTACAATGTGTGCTTATTGTAGTGTATATTTAAATTTAATATGTTTAAGTTATGTTTATGGGAATGAGTATTATTCCTGTGTTGCCTCATTACTTCCAGGCGACACACTTTTCATTCAAAGTGCCATAAAATGGCGATAAAAAATTGCATAACAACAAAAAACAAGCTTCTTGGTATAAAGTCATTGTAAAATGAAAACAAAAAAAAATTTACTAAAATCCACAGAGTAGTTCAAATTTAGAAAATTTTCGAGAAAGAGAACCATTACTATTTTATATCCCTTTTTTCGAACATAAAAGAGTCGTTAAAAATATTTAATATGGAGATAAAGAAATCTTAAAAATAAGTCCAGATGGACTATTGCACGATCTTCTTTTACGAAATCATAGAAGTTCAAAGATTGACAATTTTACAGTCGAAATTTATTGATCTTTTAATTCAAGCGTTGAGTGTGGTGTTGGAAACGATTGTATTTTATAACGAAATATATTTCGAAATGTCTCTATATACAACGCCAATTCCTCCTTGTTGGAATCTTCATAGCCCACACGAGATAATTTGAACCCGGTGCACCCGGCAACAATTTTTCCATATTTTTTCACAAAACTTCCGTATAATTACGTTCCAAAGCTCAGAGAAAATCGACTACAACGCTCATGTCGAAAGGCTATACTATTATACAAAAAGGGGATACGATCACCTTATACGATCAACAAGGTAACAAAGTTATGTGTGGCGAACTGAACGATAAACGCGTAAAATTTTCAGCGAACCCTTACGTTGATATGAATTCGGAACAATTATCGTATAATATAGAGAGAACGACAGATAATAACTTTAGAATTTTGCATAAGCGTCTAGGAGACATTAATAATGAGTACTTAACAAAAATGTGTAAAGAGAAATTATTCGAAGGTATTCATATGTCTTCTTTCGATGAAAACTTTGTTTGTGATAGCTGTAACCTTGGAAAAATAAATAGGAAACCACATAGAATAACCACGCTCTGCTACCAGATTTGTTGGAATCTTTTGGTTGGAATCTTCTGTATTTGTTTTATCAATTTTCTTTTTGTTTCTTATCGACAAGCATCGAACATTCAAGAAGGCTGGTCGAGAAGAAACAAAAAGAAAATTGTTAAAACAAATACAGAAGATTCCAACCAGAAGATTCCAACACTCCTAAAGTCGGAAATACAAGCGAACTATAATCAGCGAGGGAATATCTGCTATTTTCTACAATCTTTGCAGATTTTTGGTGAACTGAAGGTAATCATTTGTCTTTAACGATTAAGATCTTCAATTGATGCATTCAGTACTTTGTTTCGAATACAAAATCCAGCTGGATTTATCAGATAAATCCTTCTAGGGATTTAGGATCGATAGAACGTTGATCTTCCAACGATAACATAATAACGAATGAACAAAAAAAAAATTTAATCCTGCAGTAGCACACTGGGTCTCTGTGAACTCAGCCAAGCTGCTGATTTTTATTACTATATCATAAAGTAATAAACAAATATGAGACTTCTTTAATTCGTTTCGATTACTCAAATCTTATAGCCCTGAACTGCAGATCTGG
>JAOPTO010001473.1:176239-235721 GCA_033822845.1 Tetrapedia diversipes | reverse complement strand
AATAAATTTTTCATTTGTCCGGAATATTACCCGCTTCCGTTTTCGGGGGCATCAATATTCGCGAGCCAGTACCGTCTGCTACTGTGAATTTGTACTCGCTCGCGGTGCTATCTGCTAATCGATAGATTTGAAAGTCATGGCGCGGTGGCCATTTGAATTTCAGATTCGAGATTGGGAGCAATATGACAACCTTAGTGGTGGTTTAGTCTCAAACGTTCCCTTAAGCTGCTCTTAGCGGGGTGCAGAGTGTCGTGGAAGTAAGGAAGAACGAAAAAAAGGACACCGTGCCACGTTCGCGCAGATTAATACAGTGTTTTTCGAACAACCAAAGAAAAATGAGCGAAAACCGGAGGGATAAGTGGAAGGTTCGTTTATCATAGTCCGCTTCTACTAATGACTCTGAAAGTTTGTCGATGCCGTCGCGTGGAAGAAAGCTTTAGTTAGGGTCATCAAAAATGGCCCCGCGAAAGTATCGTTGGAATCAAGAAGAGGGGCGGGTTCGATTAAGAGAAGAAAAAGAGGAAGAAGAAAGAGTGCAAGGAGGGGAGGAGGGGAAGAAGAGGCAGAAGACCGTGCTTGAACGAGGATAGGGAAAGATTGAGGGCACAAAAGAAGGATTTTGCATGTCTGATTACTTACGGTAAAGGGCCTTTGTGATTTGGAAGTTCCTTCGCTGAAAAATCATTGACGTTCTAAAATGGTCTTATCAGCCGATCGAAGAATCCTATTTCTTTCTGTTCCCATTTTTTATTTCTTCGTCCTTCCTTTTTCTTCAATTTTCAATCATCCATCGAAAATACGCTATGGAGAAGAAACGGAGGAAGTATTATGATAGAATAGATATGTTATACTTACCTGGGGAGGAAGGTGGTATAAAATATAAAAGAAAAATAATAATAATAATAATAATAATAATAATAATACATCCCTTACACATAGTCGTCTATTAGATTCAATGCAGGTTTCGCTGTATTACCATTTTATTTTAACCCTTTTCTTAGGCAATAAACAGTGCTGAATGCTGCTATATGCCAAAGGCGATTATAGTCACATCACCATTTTTTTCATTTGATTATTTCAACGTATTTACATTTAATTATAATCCTCTTTGATTCAAAATTTTAAAAGTAACACGTGTACAAGTTTTTACTGGAATGATTTCGAAATAATTTACTGAAATATTATTGCTGACACAAGTACATAAAATAAAATCCAGTTAGAGATACATAGTACGGTGAGCGCAATTGAACGATCATGAAGTTACCTGGTGCGTGGAGAGTAGAAACGCTCGCGCGCCAATTTTTTGCTCGGCTCCAGGGCAAAGGAATGAAGAGAAGGGAGGAATGGGCCTTGGTGGGGAGGACGAGAAAAAGGCGTCAGCCGTGAGAGGGCACATCAGTGGGACCCATGAAATAATAATGGTATATATAAAGTGTAATTTAGCTAAACGTATGCAGCGTTGTATTGAAGCTCGGCCTCAGGCCCAGGGCTGTGCCTAGCCGCGCCATTTTCCTGGCCCATCGTCGATCCCGGGCCCATTTGCACCGGGAATACAAGAACAAAATCTTGTTATATTATTCATAGTTTCTTCAAACGAACAAAAATTGTTTTCTCTATTAGTGACGTTTAAGCTTTTAAAATATTAATTTTGATCAATAAACTTTTTGAGATACTACAAGTTGGTCGAGAATTATTTTCAGCAATCTAATGGATTTTTCGTGATTTCTTCCAGAAATTACAGAACCATCCTAGATTTTAAAAAAATTATAAAAAAGTCAACGAATTCATAGAAAAATTAAGGCTTCAAACCTTTGGAGTATTTAAAAAATTCATTTAGCAAAAACTAACTTCAGCACGTTTAACCTAGATGCTACCTTTGTTCAATCATTAGAAAACAATCACATAATTTCGATTCTTTTCGTTCCACTGTTGTACACACGACGGTACGTTGTGCACTTTCGAGCAATGTCCTATGCGCATAGCTTCATATCGCAGGCAACGGTAATCTTCCTCGTCCGCAGGCTTGGTGCACGCTACACGACCACGCCGCCAGCGCACGGCATCCTGTGTAATAATTCTGGTGAAACAATAGACAGTTAGTAGGTGGTGCAAGTTCTAACGAGATTAGCCGGCGCTCGGTAATTGAGCGATTGCTCGTTCCCGAACGAGAATAAGAGTGGTTATCCGGCGGCGGATCGAGCGTCTTCGAGCGTCCAGTTCGGCTCCGGCGCATGCACCGTGTGCGCGCGCGTTTCTCGGCCGAACAATAGACGCGCCTGTATAATGCCGTCATAAATTCTATTATCTTCGATGCGGCTATTTGTCACGTGCAATCGGCCAAGAGGAGGAGGCCGTTCAGCGACGACGGAAATGCCACCGACGCGATAACGCGCCTCACCGATGCCCTCTTACTCTGGGCGCTCTACCCTGTTTCCTCTAAAGCAGTGGTGCCAAACCCAGTGGTGGCCCGTGGGCCGCATATGGCCCTTAACGCTTAGCTAACCGAATGGGGAGATTTCCCATTTTTTTCGCAACAAGGGCGCTGAAATTGATTCTAGTTACTTTTGTTATTAGTTAGTCTTGAACTAGTGTTGTTCACAGTTCGTCAAATGCATTTTCTACTTTTTCAAAGTACAATTTTTAATAAATTCTTAATACGCGATAGAGAGTGTTCGGTTAGGTGTGGCATCGTGTAGTTAGCTAAATGTTAATAGGTGAAGTGTTAATATTCTACAATGAGGCCCACAAGCCAAATCTAGAAATTGATCTCACCAATATGTTAAAATGAAATTTTCAGCCAATATTTATCACTTATCAAATATTTGTTCCTAAGATATCGTAAATTATGAAAGTAAGGCCCCGAAGATTCCCTAAAATTTCATTTCCTGGCCCAAATTCGTGTTCAAGTTTGACACCACTGCTCTAAAGTAGAAAAAAGAACATCCCTGCTCGCAGTCGAAACAGTTCGCTTTCAAGTTCGCGCTCGAGTTTACCCGACGGGGAAAGTGGGCCCGTTCTCTGACACGCTGCGAAATTACACGACACGGTCCCATTCAGGGGACTAAACGCGCGTGAAATCAGAATCGCACGGAATCGCCGGAGCGTGCTGCAAAATTCCAGCGGACGGGACCGGTGCCCCGCGTGGAAGTGACATTTTCGGGGTCCGATGGGCCCATCCCTGAGTTATGCCACGAGATGGATAGCCTGGGGCCCGCGGTGAGTAAATTACAAGGTAAGACGGAACGCCGACTGCCCTCACCTCCCTGTTCCCCCGCCGGCGCTCGTCTCCTCTCCACGTTCCCGCTTCATCTCACCGCTTCGTCCCGCCGTCCTCGTCGCTCCCTACCGCCGTCGAGTGGGCCGACTGGCGAGAGGGGCCTCACGGCCCCGAACATCCCACGAGCATCCGACACTTTGGGCCCTGCTATGATACACCTTTGGCGTGGCTACCGTACTGCGAGATCCTCGCTGCCTTCTTTCCTCATCCTTTCACCTCCTCGCCCTCCGCCTAGCCAGCTGCCCTCTCCCTTCTGCATTCTACCATCCTCATCGTCTCAATTTTTTTCCCGTCCCGTTCTTCTTTTTTCACCTTTATATTGCTCCCCTCCCCCCCTCTCCACGAGGGGCCCCTCGTCCGTTCTCTCTTCCTCTTCTGGTGGTCGCTCCATCAGCGTCGCGTAGCGTCCGTTCGTTCTGCTCTATTTTCTCGTTGCTCGCTGCCCCTTCCTTAAACGCTGCGGCACGCTTTTTTGCTTTTTCGTTTGTTCGGGAAGAGGGAGGTGGGAGCTGCTCCTTTTTTCTCGTTAGGAATTCTATTATCGTTATCGTCGACCGCGAGGTACTGTTTTCTATCGGGCAAGTTTTTGCCGTACCGAGTCACGCCACTAAGCGAATTCTTGCTTTCGTTGAATCGAATTAAAAGGAACAAAATGTTTCTTATTCTAATTGGAAAAACAGCATACTTGTTCCTGCTGTATTCATTAATAATGATTATTATGCATAATGTTTTCTGTAACATAATAAGGAACATTTCTCCCTTACTGATAGTTATGGCAATTAACATTAATATTTATACAAAAAGGTAGATGGATGTACTAAAGGTAATAACTAAACATATCTAATTGTACCGAGCAGCAGCTCCTGGATGATTTTAATGTGCCTATTCTGTTTCTTTTTTATTTTAAGTATTCAAGAATTTTTCTTAGTCTAAGTCTTTTATTGTATTTAAATCATTAGATTATTATTAATTTATCATTTTATAATGTTGCTTAATTATTGTTCATTACCATATATCAATCGTTTCTAAGCTTGCACATAACTGTCTACTTGAATCAAATTAAACAGTATTTTTCAGACGCATCGAATTCCGTTTTATTTGTATCTCAAAGGGTTAACTAAATCTGTTTAACAATGCACGGTGTACCGATAATTTTTCATCGAAGTTGTCTCGCAGGCGGTCGTTTATTAGTTAGGAGAGAGCGAACCTCGTAGTCCCGACCTGAAAATTGTAATTCCAAGATCCGACCTGGTGCACTCGGCGGCTGGTAGACGCGAAGATATGCGTGAATCTGTACGTGGAAATTGCGACGATGCAAATCTCGTTTCTGGCACGTAGTTGAGCGGCGGTGGAGGGCTTGGCGCGGCGCGGTTGACTGGTGCGAATGCAATTAACCCTTAACTGGTAATGTGAAATTTTGATGCAGTTGCGTATAATTTGGTTAATTAAGAAACTCGTTTATTTATGGAGCGCCGGGGGATGTGGGAAAACAGGAACGTGGCACAGTTAGCGCGCGCGGACGTCTATTCGCGAAATCCGAACGCGCGCTTTACTAACCGCCGCGCAACGTACACACGTATACACACGCACGCAAACACACACCCCTCCTATCCTCTTCTCCCGTTTAAAACGGTCTATTTTTGTTGTAGATTTAAGGTTAAAAAACACAGTTTACACGTATTTAGTAAAATAGCTATTTAATTAAGAATGGAAAATAAGAAAACGTAATACAATTATAGAGCGAATGCGTTGTGCTCGAGGTCTGGAACGAAACTGAACGTAACGGGAGTTAAATTATTAGGGGGACCGGAAAGATAATGTCGTTAAGTCTATATGAATATTTTGATCGTTTGTACATGTACGAATTTAACACTAGGTTTACGGACATTTTATGTATATCTACTTCTAATATTTATATATTAACCCCTTAACGTGCATGTTAACTCGAGCGCGCTAAACTAGCCAAACTGTGCACACTCGAGATAATTCAAGCGACAATAAAATTTACAATACAATAAAAATTTTTATTATTTTTGTATTTTTTTAATTTTCTTGCCAAGACAATATTCTAAATTGTATTTTTTTACATTTAAAAAAATTGATCTTTTTTGGCCGTTTAAAAAAAAATTGTGCATTAAGGGGTTAAGGAATAGGTATATATAAAAAAAGAATTTGAAATTGCAGAATTCAGAGAGAAATAGATTTTAGTATATTTCTATCGTTCCAACAATAAAACTCAGCAAAAGTTGCTGGCAATAATAGTAATTATTTTGCAAATTTTACTCACTGTGTCTAAAATCCGTCAAATTGATGGGTCCCGTAAATCTAGTGTTAAGGGTTGTTTCCAACCTTCCTCCTGCATAACATTACATTAAATTCAAACACATAAATTTTTAACGAGTCTTTATTTTTAATCAATGATGTGATCATCCTCATTATCAACAACCTTTTGCCATTTAGCGTGCAAAATTTCAATACCGTGGTCGATAAAAATCAATTGGTTTTTGAGAAAAATATTTGGAGATAGAATGACAGAAACCACATTACTTTTCGGTCTTTCTAATAAAAGACGACCAGCCCGTTTCAGTTTTCAACTGTGTTTATATTGACCTCATTAGTTGCAGCTCTCAATTATTTATAACTGTTTATACATGTCCTCATTATCGTCAGAATTTGAAAATGTCGAAGGCGCAATACGATAGTGTATATCGTCGTCCTTCAACAATTTTATTTTAGGAAAAGCAGTTATCCAGCGCGGAATAGTTTTTTCACTGTCTCCCCTGTACGATCGCCGCTACTTTTTCACTGTCCTCGTCCACTCGATCCCGCCAAATGGAAAAGTTAATGGAATCGAGTCGTGTATATCCATCGGATTTCGATGAACTTTTAATAACCGACTGATAATGAAATTTTCAATTGGTTCATGACAAAAAGGGCGACCCTCTGACGGGAAGGTCCGCGATCTCTGGGTATCGTAGAGTCGTGAATTGTATGCTCGTACCTTTGAAATTCGCGATATTGTCTTTTTTTTTCGGCGATGAGATTAAACGTATTGCAAGCAGATTTAAATTTTTATGTGAAATTTTAAACACGTTGCGAGTACTTCGAGAAACATGTACATTACTTTTGAGAAGTTATAATCAAACCTTGTTCAAGTGGATTTAAACCTCTTATAAATGCTTCAATCAAAATTGAAGCCTACGATAGTCTTTTATTTAGGATATAGAACATGAGCAAAGTGGCAATGAACAGTTTTTTTGAGTTTCAATCTATAGATCCATTTTCAAACACTACAAGTATTCATCCTGAGGCACAAAAGTTTAAGACGACGGGACAATGTAAAATATAATTTTATGGTTTGCAAATATTGTTTATTTATTCATTTTTATCGTCATTGTAGTAGAACGTTATCTATTAATCACCATAAAATACAAATTTTATTTATTCTGTCATTTCTTATTAATTAATTAATTTCTTTTCTTTGATCCTTTGATTTTAAACGTTCATCCGCTACAGTAGTTATACATCGAAAAAAGTCATCCCTCACAAGTAGTATATTCAAATCCTACGTTCGAAACTATTTCTGCAGTGTGCGAAACGAATCCACGTCGGATAATTCTGTAATTGCGATCCTCGATCACTCGATCGTTCCCTGCCCGGATTCCCCTCTCACTTATTTACCGATCAATCGCCGATTAAGCCGCGCATCGAACGGCAATCGCGAACGAGGGTGCAACGGTACGGCTAGGCGGCGGGATGGAAAAAAAAAAATCGCCCGAATAATTAATGACCATCGCGACCTACCCGATATCGAGAACATATGTGACCGCCGCTATCGAGGCAAATCTGTGGCGACACATGCGTGGAAAATCCGCTGCACCACTCGGGGGATGCGTGACATCTGTCCTCACTTTTGCCCGTTCTAATGCAAGCATTACACGATTCGACAACGTTATGGTTGATGTCTTCATGTCGCCCACCCTTCGTGTTCGAGCACCGAATATTGCTGCACGAGCAGCCACGAGCCGGTTAATTCGATAATTTTGCATCAATTAATTTTTTGCCTATATTTGGTGTTATTTGGTAGCAGCTTGAAATCATTTTAACGTTATAACACTCGCGATACCGATGGGAATGATATTTTATGCTGCTTCGTTTCGAGAATTCTCGACGAATCTCAATACCTATTTATAAAATTGTTTATTTTCCTACAGTAAACTTCTTTGAGTTTAATTGAATGTTTTACTTCAATCCTTGTAATTTTCACGTGCAAAATTTTCATAATACGAAATTCAAAACTCCGGGATTTTAAGGTTTTAAAACGCGGAATTTCAGAAATTCAGGATGTAAAATTTCAAAATTGTATAATGAAAAATTTCTGTAAATCAATGCGTACGTGCTTTCATTTAGTGTATTCAGAGTACTTCTTCTCATCTACGTGTCTAGTATGTTGTACAAACAAGAGACTTAACCCTTTGACTGTTATGGACGCGTATATGCGTCTCTGGCGAAAGTTACTAGTATGGATTATGGACACGTGTCGTCAATTTTTCCAATCTCCCATTTAGAGCAACACAATTGCCAATAGAATGCTCCACTGCGAAATGCTCCACTTGAGAAAACGTCGCGACTGAGGAATTTTGGGTGAACGTGACCGAATGCATCGTGTGAGAAAGGTTTAGAATTAGAAAGAAAGGAAATGAGTGTTTGGTAGAATATATGACGGGGAAAATGCGAGCATGAGGCAGAAAGCGTTTGACAGTGAAGGCAGAAAGAGTTTTACCGAGAAAGGCAGAAAGAGTTTGATTTTGAAGTTCTTGTTGCTAAGTTGTAAAGTCATTTAAGTTGTTATCATTAAACTATTTTAAATATATATATATTGTAGGACAAGTACACGCAGGCTTATATTAATCTGATAAATTACACTTAATCGCGTCGTCGAATGTCGCCTAATGAATCTCTAACGAATCTCTAACGAGTGTCGCCCGGCGGGCATGCATCTCTTTTTATATGCATTAGCACAGGTGGTGGGGGTTTGCCATCATCGAATGTTCGAGAAGGCGTTCTTTTTACCCATTAGAGTAAACCGCCATCGAACATTCGAGAAGGCTCCTTTCCACGCACCTGCGCTACCCGCCAGGACCGAACATTCGCGACGAACAAGCGACGAACACCTCATACACACACTCACCCTCACTCTCATGCATTCCCTCACGCTATGACAAATTCGGCACCTCTACAATATTTTATTAATATTCTAATTACTTCATTTTATGTTATTCACGCCTGAACTCTGTCATTTCACTCTACTAAATAAGTAAAAGTAGAATTTCCTATAAATACGTGATACTGTAACATTCGAAGCGTGAAACAGTACCGCGTATGGACATAAAGTACAGCATTACAAGATTAGACAAAAATGTGTAAGTTTCGTGAGTTTCCCAGATTTTTCCGTCGATTAGGGACGCGTTCGCTTTGGAGAGAAGGTGGAAGCTCACCCCGGTTGCGCTTGGAGGATGTCCCTCGTCTGCACGGTTGGTTTACGCGAACAGGAAGGAACCGCGATAAGAGTGCTCGCCGAAAGCCGTTTCCGTTCCGAGGGACGCAACGCGGGAAATCGTTGCGGGCCGAACAAAAACGGAGGCTAATGAGCCGCTGCCTCGGCCATTCCTCACGCTCGCGCGGGAAATTATTTGCCATTTCTGATAAGTACCGTTGAACCCTGCAGTCTGCACGGAAGAGGAGAAACGAAAATGCACGAGCCCGTTCATCGTGGACACCTTAATGAAGGCATACATCTTCCGACGCGAAGAAAAGGGAAGGCGAGCGTGTAGATAAACGTTATTCGTTTGCCTAGCCCAGGTTCAAGGTAATGGTAATCAATGGAATGCAAATTTTATGCACACACGATCTTACGAAACGTGCAAGATGAAATTAATGTACGGCATGTTAATTTAGAAACTTCGACGATAATAATTATCTATTCTATTGTTAGTGTGTATGTATGATTGTATGGATTTATGAAGAAAAGTTTCTATATGTGGGTATATAAGACGAAAAGGCATCTTAGAACGTAATTTCGCAGTTTCTAACTACAATTTATACTTTTTTTTTTTATTAAGCTATAAAACCCTATACATTGCTGTGTCATGTCAACATTACGCTATTGCATATACATTTATATAAAATACAAGAACTTAGTATTAACCTTCTGACTGAATACGGCTATAAATATAATCGGGGTTTTACCAAAAATTTGTGTATTTCCAAAAGTAGCGTAGTTGCTGGTTTGCTCAAAAATTCACTCATCGAAAATGCAGGGAAAAATTCTTTTTCACATTATTTCTGGATGAGTTCCTTGTGATTTTCTATTTAATCTTTTTCTGAATAAATATTCACGGAAGTAATTTTCCAAAAAAATTTACGAATCTATCGTCAGCTGTGTCAGATATACAAGTTTGATGACAAAATTTATTCGAAGACAATTTAATATGACTCATTCGCTCGTTTTCGTTTATTTCCGCTGATTCCTCGGCCTTAAACTTTGTCCTCCACTATACGTCCCATTTTCTCGTCCATTTTCCATACAAATACAGGTTCGCGTGAGATACGCGGTCCGGTAATCAAACACGAGAAAAGTTTGGATCGTACAACGAAACCCGAGCATTTAGCAACGAGCACGCGGGCTGACCTTTTAATCTGGCTGCATTTCAGCGAGGATTTGGTACCCAACAAAGGGTAGAAACTCGCGAGATGCGGCCACGTACACTACCGGTCAAAAGTTTAAGATCGCTACTGTGCGTTGCTGATGTATGAAAACAAAATTTCGCGATTCGTTACAGGGACAAACCAAAGAACGTGATAATTTAAAGAAACAAGGAAATTTAAAATTACGTTACTTCCAAAAATCTGTTGTATGCCAACGCATAATATTATCTTAAGTTAAGACTACCTACTCATCCTCCAGTAAACATCCCAAAATCCTTTCCTGATACCCGATGATTTCACCCTCCTGAGTCATTTCTGAACCTTGTCCGCAACACCTCATCTCTTACTAACTAACACTATCCCAAAACAACTCCCACCTCTCTATTTTAAAGTTATATAAGCCCCGAATCCTTCCCTGAAAAAGAAAAGAACAGTTTGGATCGTCTTAGGACTTACGTCTGTACCGAATCTTACTCCGACATTCAAATAAAACCTTCGTCTTTTATTTCGCTGGAAGTAGCATTACTTTTATATATAAAAATAACCCGTGAACTACGGCGGAATACAACAAATCTACAAAGGACAGAAAATTCTTGACGATTATTACCGTATCCATGTACTGATCTCGAATCGATAAGAAAGTTAACAGGAGGGGATTGAACGTGATTGTACATATAGAAATCGAAAAGCGAGGCCAAACTTTTGGCCACTAGTGTATGCAACCACAGGTCGCTTAAAATAATTCAGGCTCGCCGGTTACGGCTGTGTGCGTGTGTGTGCATGTGTGTGCGCGCGTGCGTATATCAACACGCCGAATGAATTTATTTGCTCAAACTTCAGCGACGCGCACGGACGCCACGTATTTCGACGCCCACAAGTGGGCGCGAGTACGCGGCATTGCAGTGCTGCACCTCGCTCCGCCGAAGGTCACAAATTCCAATAGCTCTCGTGCGGTTTGTACCGACGCCGGAGATTGCCGCGGGTTTATGAATCATTCGCGCCGCATTCGAAACGGGCCGGCCATCATCGGGAGAGCCTCGTTCCGCGTTGCGTTGTTTCGTTCTGAAAGAATGTGGACGTCGATAATTACAGGCGCCCCTCGACTTTCGCACGCGATTCGTTCCTGAATGTTGAATGTTCGAAAGTAGAGGGATTTAAAAAAATATACACCAATAACTGTGTTTCAACACGTTCGTCACCCAACGTGATTCGACTGAGTTTCTCGTTGGGCCCAAATCCGATTGCACAGAAAACCGGGGTAAAAGAAATGTATGAATATCAAAAGTATCAATCTTTTATTTTTATTTTACGTATTTTATATTCATACATATTATACTTCAATACTTATTCCATTGAATTCCTTTTAAAATTCCAATTTAAAATCCTGTTTAACTTTAAGAGAAAGAGCGTTACTTAAATATGGACGACGTGACGACGAACGTGTTAAAGTATTGATCGAAACAATATTGTGATCTGACAACTAAAATCTAAGGTCCCCTGAGAGGGGGCAGCCAAGTAGTCTGCTCTACTCACGATGACCCCTCACAGGGGATATCCGACCGTAAAGGCTTAAAAAGTTGAATTTTTAAAAATATGCGAAATAGCGAATTTTGTGAAGGTCGAGGGATGCATGTACTTGTTGAAATCACAATCGTTGCAGCCTAGCTCGTTGCACGAAAACTTCTCGTTTATTGCATTTTGACGGTATGTGGTAGGTGCTGTAGGGAGCTGGTGAAATGACCCTTGGAAAGAATTTAGGTATGATTGATCAGAGTCATGGGGGTTTGCCACATCCTACACGCATTCTAAATCGTTGCGTATTTATTGGTCGAGGGGGGTGTTATTACTATGTCAGCGCGTGATTGTGTAGAATAAGCGTGAACGTCAATAGTGGGGGACCGGCAGAGCGAGCGGATAAACCCCTTTACCTTTGTGACCACCACCCCTTACCTCGGGGTGACAACTCAATAGTACTGTAGAGAGCTGGTAAGTTGGCGTGTGAAATGGCACAGAGGCAAGAGAGGTACTTCATTCGCACCACTTGATTGTCTTCATCGTGATTGGAATCGTCAATGTTTTCGATCCGACTAATCTAAGTGCACTATTTTTGAAAACTGTGTTTCCAAACTTGTTGTCCACCAAAAAAGGTGGACCTGTAGAGATCACGACCAATTAGATCCGCGTTTCTTAGGCTCGCCAAATTACCAGCTTCCTACGATAGTAATGGCAATCGAAGCACTTCGAATAGTTTTAAATCTAATTCGAACCCGAGAAAAACCTTTTTCTTTTTATTATTATTATTACCGTTATTTTGTTTTGTTCTTGAGGTTGCATTAATCGCAAGAGCAATTTGAGAAGATGTTCCACGCGTAAAAACATAGTTGCAATTACAACAATACATACATTACATATCTAAGTAGTACTATCTTACATCTAATATTTTTTATTCGAAATAATGTTCATCACCCTACCGTATTTTCTACCCCATTCAAGGGAATAATTTCTATTTGTCCATGTAGCACGCTAAAGGAGATACCGAAACAAATATCGTACTGCCCTTCCAACAAGTTAATTCTCTCTCCGCGTTGATTGCTCAAACAATCATACAAAAAATTGTTTCTTTCAATTCCTGCGAACGATTAGCTGACACAGTTCATTATTCGCAATCCGTTTACGAATTCCAGGAAAGTTGTCGAACGTTCGAACAGAGTCCTCAAAAAAAGAAACGCGCAATGCATTCCTCGAATGTTTGGCGTTATACGAAAATCGTTTAGAGTTCACGATATTTTCACGACAGCCGCTCGAAACGAACGTAAAAGCGAGGGGAGTACAAGCAGAGATGACGGTTTATTTCAATTCAATATCGTTGGAATGCCCGGCTAAACTCCTTGAAGTGCGTGAGGCAACAACGTGGCTCGGGGTTACGTTTATACAGACGGCTGAAGAGGGGACAGAAGCTGTGATGCCAGACTGAGCACGGGAGTTCTCGAGAACACCCCCTTCCGCTACGCACATTATCGCAGTAAACGCGTGTACGTGAGCTCAGCGTTTCGGACGACTTCGGGAAATCGAGATAAAAAACAAATTAACCCTTTGCGCTCGAGAGGTGACTGTCAGTCAACAAAGTTAGTTAGTTTGTTTATTGTTTGTTTATTATTCAGGCTGAGAAGTTAAATAGTCGTATATGTAAATTTTAGTATATCACTTGACTAAACTAAACGACGTTTAATATAGGCGAATCTTAGTAAATATTTCGAATTTGAAAATTTTTGAAGTTAGTATCGTCAGACGACTAAGAGTCGCCTCTCGAGTGCAAAGGGTTAAAGTCTTTCTTTCCCGCTCTTGAAGTGCTGAAATTCAACCTATGTGGAAAGCAAGAACGAGCCGCGCGGGATCTTGACTGCCTATTCTCATTTTTCGACATATGTTCTATATTTATTGTTATTACAGCAGGAAAGAAAGAGAAAAAATGAAGAAGCACTAGAAGAACAAAGAAAGGGGGAGGTGCTGGAAGGAGTTAAAAGACTGGAGGAAGAAGGGTCAGGGGGGAGGGAAAAATAGAAGAAGTACAAAAACCAAAGAAATGGGCAATAATAGAATTAAGTAGAAAATAAGTTACTGTAGGTTAACAAACCAAAAATTAAAATAAAATAAATTAAAAAAATTAAAATTAGAAGGTTAAACGATAAGTTGTAAACTATAGGATAGGGAAAAAGATATTATAATTGAATAAGGGATAAAAATTAGTAATTAGTGGTAAAAGTAGAAGTAAGAAGGGATTATGTAAAAAGACAAATTGTAAACCGGAAGCCATCCTAAGCCGTTTAGGCAAGGATTATAATAAATAAATAATAAATAAATAATAAATAATATTTAATTGTTATTACAAAAATACTATATTTAACCCTTTTAGTGCCTGCGGGCCAATCTATCAGTCAACGGTTCTTATGCAAAAGCTGCCACGGGCCGATAGATCGGCCGATTCACAGGAACCGAAATTTATACCCAAACCGCTTACTGAAAAATTTGCTGTAGGCATAACGAAATATTTTCGACGGGGACCTATCCTCACTATTGGTTACAGAAGAAAAAGTCCCAACGTTCGGAATTTTGTTCCTTATAAAGCTATTCATATAAGCGCGCGGATCAAATCGGCTCATGGCATTCTTCGCATGTACTCCGTAAAATGCCTGCCACTAAAACGGTTAAAAAAGTTTTCACAAATGAATTATATTTAAAAAGATACCACAAATGTACTATTTTTTCATTACAAGAGCATCCTTGTGTAGGATATGAGGATGAAGGGGAAAAACACACGAGTCATAAACAAATAGAAACAACAATTTATTAAAAGAAAAACACACAAGAAAGGTTAATTTATTTGAACACGCAAGAAAAAGAATAAGACTCTGAGCGGCACTGCTTTCCGCAACTCTTGTTCTTATGCACGCAAGAAAACGACTGCCGCTAAATTTGCCAGTCGCAACAAGTTTACCAAAAACAATTGACTATCGACACGGCGGCGAGCCGTGTCATCTTTGTAACAGTTATTTTACCGAAAAATACAATGTATCTCCAACGGTTATTCCGTGGAAGAATCCTACACTTGTATGCCGAAAAATAAGAATAACGAGGAGTCAAGATTTCGCGTGGCCCGTGTCGCAGGCTTGCTTTCCACTTTCGTTGGATTTCAGTGCTTCAAGACCGAGAAAGAAAAACTTTCATTTGTTTTCTCTCTCGATTTCCCAAAGTCGTCCAAAACGCTGAGCTCACGTACACGCGTTTACTGCGATAATGTGCGTAGTGGAAGGAGGTGTTCTCGAGAACTCCCGTCCTCAGTCTGGCATCACACAGGACAGAAGAGATACAAACGGCGCACGACAGAAGGGAGATCCGGCCTCGTCAGCGTGACAGTGCAAGGTGACGATGCACTCTTCGTGCCTCTTGGTGTGTGTGTGTGTACGTATGTACCCGTGTACGAGAAAAGTAACATCATTTTTCTAATTCAATAAAACCGATGACGTCCACGAAATTGGCCGCGCTGTTCACCGTGACGATTTCGGTTGCGTTTTCGCACGATCCGTCACTGTCCACTCGCTCGAACCAGCCGGAGGAAATCGATGTGAACCGGTTACACGTCACTTTTTGCTATCGCTAATGGTGACGTGACCACCGTCGATCGGATGCGCCTCGATAGAGAAAGTTTACGGCAAAACGTCGATTGTACGAATTTTTATTCGTTCGTACCTTTTGAAAACCTTTAATTTATTTTTATACCGTGTTCTGCTTATTGGGTACATATAAACGTCGATTGTACGAATTTTTATTCGTTCGTACCTTTTGAAAACCTTTAATTTATTTTTATACCGTGTTCTGCTTATTGGGTACATATTCTTTGACGTAAAAAATCTAAGGATTTGAAAATTGTTTAATTTCTGTTGGATATCGTTGTATAAAAAAGATCATGTAGACGTAAGGGTGTACGGAAACTATTCCTTCTTGGGATATAATCGCCTTTTGTTTTTCTTCAAAGTTTACTTGAATAGATATCGAGAGCTGGCATTACGAGAATTATTAGCGTATTTTCTTTTAGGAATAAATATTATAGTAGAGCAGGTCATACTGCTATTAAACGCAGCTTATATCATAGTAAACGAGTTCTTGTCTATTAGATACATAGATCTATGCAAACGTTTTAATATTAATTTTAGCGTTCTGGTATCATTATCTTAAATTTAAATAATCTTCCGCTTCTCTGAGTGTTTATACAATTTTGTATAATTTTCGGGAAAAGGTTATATTATGTTATCAACACAATTCTATGTTAAAGATCCATATTTTCCGCAAGTAGGAATTTTCTTTTAAACGAAGCTACAGGGTAATCAAACAGAACTGTAAATAACAGTACGCACCACGGTATTCTAACTGAAATTACGTTTCCTTGTTCCGTTCCTACGTTTCCTTCATTTTTTTTTCTGGCTAGTCATCACCCTCGTGCACAGAACCTGAAGGGACGTCTCGTTAGGAGCGAGCAAAGTGTACTTTTAGGGAAAATCGTTCCGTGAAAACGACCGAATCATGGCCGTGCCCTCGACGAATTTCGGCGGTCACAGCTGTGGTGTTCGTAGAAAAATATTTAATAACCTTATCCGGCCGTGGACGGTTGCCCTTTCCCGGGGCACTGTTCCGCCAGCACGATTCGACGGTTTCAATTACGTGACATCACTTTCTACCCGTACGACCTGGTGCGCTGCGTTCCTTCTGATAGACTGCCTTTTGTCCGGGATGAGAAAGAAACGCGGCGTCGCGTGAAGCGGAAGGACGCAGATTGGCCGGCGTCCGGAATTTCATTCGACAAGTCTAGTCGCCGGAAGGTTAGCCATGTGTAACGTGCCGCCAGTCCTCTGGACGGTGCGTTGAAAAAATTAATATCTTCGCGGAAACACTTTCCGTTTGACTGAAATTACAGAAAAAAGCTGCATCTTAACAGTAGATTTACGGACATTTCTTGTGCATCAGTTTCTAATATACACATATCGTAAGAAATAGGTGTACATCGCATAGAACTTGAAATTGCAGCGCTGAGAGGGAATAGACTAGGGTATATTCATATCACTCCATCCATAAAAGTCAACAAAAATTGCTAAGAATAATGGTAAACGATTTTACAAATTGTGAAGTCCGAATTAACGGGTCCCGTAAACCTAACGTTAAAGTTGCGCGTTCACCAGTGAAGAATTCAACGAAACTTCCCTCCTAGAGGGAACAGATACGAAACGCAATCAAGATTTAACGAACTAATTAGACCTAGTTTATATCGCGTGGAACAAATAACTCAACGATCGCTTAACATTCACGAAAAACCGGACGATAGTCCGGTTTGGTTTCCTTCCGTTCGATAATTGCACGGCGCTGAGTTATCCGTCTATTGAAAAAACCCGTTGGTGCCGCGGTAAACATAGCACGCCGCTGATAAACGTCCACAATGGCGGGGGCGAGGGTTATTGCGGGCTTGCCAATAAAATAGTTGTTCCGTCGGAATGAATGGCCTCGACCGCAAAGTTAACTACTGGCCGGAGTGTCCCCCCGCGCACGGAAACTATCAGCGAACAATTCTGCAGCCACCTCTGGCAATGGTACCCGCGGGAAGGACGAAGGTCGCCGCGTTCGAGCAAGAGGATGACGACGGTCCGTTGGGTTGCAAGTGGCTACGAGTAGACCTTGCGGAAAGAGAAAGGAAGAGCAAGGGAAATCGGAAGGGTGCAACGGTGTCTGGGGAGGGGGTCGTTGGACCGGGATGGAGGAACGGTTAGGAGGGTTGCCGGAGCCCTATTATCGGGAAATTAAAGGCAGTAACTCATCTTGGGACGACTTCTATTAGACTTTCCCTTGGCCAGGGCCGGTCGATATTACTTTCGATATGAACGAGCCACTAAATTAATATCCACAATGCACTGGCAATTATGAACGGCCCTTATACCTCGTCTACCGTTTCCCCTTCGTCGCTTTGTCCTCGTACTCTCGAGCCGTCCTCCGGGTCGACGTTGCGTAAATGGCCCCTGCGAGCATCTGCGATATTTGGACGGCACCTAGAAGGTAGTGTGGCGAGTATGCTACCGAGACGCTGGGTGAAGGTGCCGTTTAATACGTGGAAAGCGAGAAGTTTGACCGACCGTACGTAAGCCGATGCTTGGGCGCGCTTGGATTCACGACAGTTATCTACCGACGCGCATCTTAGACAATAGTTGTTTAATTTAGAGAAGGTTTAATAGAAAAGAATCTGGAGCTTCAGAAGCTTATAATATTCACCGATAGGAATGAAAAGCGTGTAATCTAGATAGGTTCTAAACACAATCTTCCTGATGTATAATCAATTTTTATCACTTAGAACGTTCAGTGTGGCACACTGTCTGTTCACAGTACACTGAATGTAAGTAAAAGATATGATTTGAAAGTACATCGGCATAAATTACTCCAAAGTTGTATAACTATCCAAAATCATTAAATACTTGCACTATCGGTTAAAAGTTTGAAATCACCCAGAGGTTTCAAGAAACATTTGAATTTAGAGGAAAAAGAGTTTAGGATGGTGACATCTTGGAAAGCTCTTTCATGAAAAGTCTACCACGATGAAGGATACTGTTGTTAAAATTAACAATATTAATTTCAAACGAACAATAAATTGTCACAGAAAATTTGATATAGCTGCAGTTATGAAAATGATTCCCAAACTTCTTAATGCATATCAGGGTGTTGCTTATAAGCTGAAGGAGCGGATATGTTCCGCGGTTAAAGGCGAACTTCTTGCTTTATGTCGCGGACTGCATGGTCTTTACGATGGTACTTTACGAAGGAAGGTGTCTTCGTTTAAAGTGGAAAGGTAATGCTTGTACGAACGGTGGATAACAAGTATTATGAGCAGCGATTGCGGAATTATTAAGAGAAATGTGTCCAGTAGTACATCGTGCGCCGCCTGCGCGGCGAAGCCGCTCACGATGGGTATTATCGGGCCATTAGTACAGGGGCATAAATATGCTGGGGGTCGGACCCTGAACATCATCGCAAGCCAGCGATAGGACATTAACGACGCCCTTCGTGGTCGCTGATGAAGCATATGCCCGACCTTCCGAAACAATTGGAGACGATGCTTCAACATGAATCATGTTGCACACTACCGAAACGTTCCACGTATAATAAATGAATTTTGTTCCGCCCCGAAATACGTTAAAGCATACACGAGGTTTTCAGGGAAGGCTATCCTCAAGTCGGAGTCTTCAATTTGAAATTTTTCCCTTTTTCACAAACTCTGATTTTAATAAATAAGAATTACTAAGATTTACTAAGAAGCTTTATCCTCAAAAAATATTCTGTTCAATTCTAAAACCTTTCTTAACACCAAGTTTATGGGACCCATCAATTTGACGAGTTTCGAGCTTCATCAGCAACATTTGCACAAACAATTACTACTATTCCTAGCAATTTCATTGAGTTTTATAGATGGAGCGATATGAATATAATAAATAAATTTTAAATTGTATGGGATGTATACCTATTTCTTAGTATACGTATATTAAAGATAGATGTACAGGAAATGTCCGTAAATCTAGTGTTAATCACCTTTCGAAAAGGACAACAATTTTCTTCTCTTAAAGAGGTTAAGCTTCGCACGAACGGGCGAGTACCTTTAAGCTCGAAATGGCAAAGGTGACCAGAGCGACGTTTACCAGACTAACGGGATTGCTAGATTTTTTTCGGATCCCGGGACGAGACCGGTGGAAGGCAAGAGCCGGGGCCTGGCTTTAATTCCCTTTCCACTTTGCCACGTTCCGTATCCGGTCGGAGCCGTCGTGGCCAGGGCTCGAGTAAACAAGGACGCAGTCGGATTACCGGAATGGGATTGGCGACGTCGCCTGGGCTACCTGCTTGGTAACGGCGCGAAAGCCGTATAACGGGTCGAACAATTAGACAAAGTCGGGCTAATAGCCGGCCGTCCGAAACAACTGTTTGCAATCGCGTCACCAAAAATATATTTTAAACTTCCCGCGGAGACCAAGGCCAATTACGCGTAATTCGCTTCTATGGAGTTCCACCGTGCATTTCTAACCCTCTCTGACCCCCTCTGTGTACCAGTCGTTCTTCTTCCTTAGGCCTCACCCCCCCCCCTTTGACAGCCAACCACCACCTTTCTCTCGTCGTCGACATCCTCCACTTCATCCTACATCGTTCGCCACATCTCCTCTCTCTCTCTCTCTCTCTCCTTTCTTTCCTCTCTCCTCTCTCTTACCCTCTCCCTCGCTCTCACACTCTCACCCTCCTCCTTCTCACTCCATTTCTGTCTGTTTATGACTCTCTTTCTCCCTACCTCCCTCTCCCATCCTCTCCCCCCTCTCCCTCGCTCCTACACCCTATCCTCCTCCTTCTCACTCCCTTTCTGTCTGTTTATGACTCTCTCTTTCTCCCTACCTCCCTCTCCCATCCTCTCCCCCCTCTCCCTCGCTCCTACACCCTATCCTCCTCCTTCTCACTCCCTTTCTGTCTGTTTATGACTCTCTCTTTCTCCCTCCCTCCCTCCCTCCCTCCCATCCTCCCTCCCACCCCTCTCTCTCTCTCACCCCCTCTGGAGCGACTCTATTTCCACGTTTCGCGGAGGACGCAACGATGTTAGCTCACCTTCCTAATCGTTTTAACTCACTCACACCGGGGTGCGCGCTTCTGTTGGCGCCGCATCCACGAAAATCATTACAAGGGCGCGAAACTGTTCGTTTTCGCATGGGGTTTGCGTTTGCACGTTCGCGCGTTTGCACAAGCCCCCGTCGTCTCAGGCGACGCTGCGAGCTTCTGCCGCTGTTGCGATCAGAAGGATTCCGTGTATGCGCAACGTACATGCACACGGAAGCTCGTACGATGCTCGTAGAGGTGTACACGCGAGCCTAAGCGTGGGCGGAGGCGTCGGGACGGTTGTGGAGCGGCGGAAAGCGTCGCGTCGCTCCTGCAGCCCTTTCTCCGCGCGGTCCTTTTATCACGCCGAAGTTCCGGAAGCTATCGAGCTCGACGACGACGACGACGACGACGGCGTAACGAGTTGCCGGCGACGCCGGTGTCGCAATGGCGCGACGTCAAGTATCGCGTGTACGGGATAGAGATTGAAAATTATACAGTTTGCCGGCACGAACGCGTCGTGTCTTCGTACACGCTTGGCATGTCGCTGACATTGGCTGAAAGATGTTTGACGATTTGTACATGGAAATGTGTATCATCGATGATCTACGAGTGACCATGACAATTTTTTAGGTATCGTTTGTTGATCCTTTGCGCTCTGGATTATTTTTCAAGCTTGTTTTGCCAATAACTCTTTAGTATTATAGGTGCTTTATTTAAAATTTATTTCAAAGGGCAATTCCTTGAATGGTACTCATTTTTTTTTATTAATTGTATTGTCTAATTTCGTTGACTCTTTGGTCTTAAACTTTTGTCCGCTACCGTATTTAAAATGGCACTTTAAAAATGTCAAGTCATAAAAGGAACTCATTGTCTAAATTTCATGTTTCTAGATTCAGTAGTTTAGGCTGTGCGACGATGAATCAGTCAGTCAGTCAGGACATGTCTGTTTATATGTGTAGGATTGCGATCGAGTAGACGCGATTTTAAGAAAATGTGAAGAGTGCTTGAGTTGAGCGATAGATGAGCACTTGAGAAAACGTCGCGACTGAGGAATTTTAGATGAACGTGACCGAATGAATCGAGTGAGAAAGGCTAAGCAATTAGAAAGAAAAGAAATGAGTGTTTGGAAGAATATATGACGAGGAAAATGCCATCGTGAAGCAGAAATAGTGTGATCGTGAAAGAAGTAAGAATGTCCAAGTTGCTAAGTAGTAAAGTCGCTTATACTATTAGATTATATACTTTTAAGTAGTTACTATTAAACAATTTTAAACACATATATTACATTAAGCACCTAACTCACACCTGAGCCCTATCATCCTCTCTACGAAATAAAATGTAAGAAACTTCCTGTATATGTATAGATCAGCGAGAAGTTCGACTAGCGCGAAAAACCAAAAGATGATCTCAAACTATCGAACGGTGCTGTGCATGATTCGTGAAATTGATTACTAATACTTCTCGCTACCAATGCGTCATCCGCAGCGAATAGGTTAAATCGGTAGAACTAGAGTTCTGTATACCTCTTCGGACCACGATATTCACTCTCATTCTTCTCGTTCACCGTGCACACCGCATACATCATGCCTCGCGCGCCATAAATAAAAACATAATTCTATCAGTTACAATTGCTTGCCACGGTCCGCCGACCACGATCGCCGATGAGAACTATCGATTTCCCGCCGGCAGCGGGTAGCCGGCTCCCTCTCTCTCTCTGGCCGAGGCATAATTTTCAACGCGCGAGGCCCCCGGATCGTTCGTTTCTCCGTTGAACGCCGCTGCGTAACGAGAACGTATCGGGGGCGAGAAGAGGCAAACAATAGCCGGGCGTATTTACACTCGGTCACAAAAATCTTTCTGCGCTTTGTCAAATTTCAGGTACTAAAACAAACACGAGTCTCGGACGTTTCACGGATGTTACACATTCGTTAATGTTATTGACGTTTTTTACCCGGTTTAATGATAATTTAACCTCTTATCGATGACCTACTGTTGTTCCGGTTACGTCTTCGTTCGATATGTATCGTGCTTGTAATTCAATTGTAAAGCTACTGTATTTTCCCTCTTCTTTTAGCTTTTGTTTACATCTACGTTAATTCACTCATATACATGTATTATCGATAAATACTAACAAAAGTGTTATTAAAATTGTGTGGATTCTAAAATTAACAACGATGCTATTAAAATTGTGTAGGTTTTGAAATTAACAACGATGCTTCTTGAATTTGTTGCTCAAGCAATGCAAAGTGATAAAATTCATTGTGCAGTTACCAGTGCAAGGAAATTTATTGTTACGATTACAACCAGAATTTCTATCGACTTCAATATATCCACCGTAATTGTATCTATATTTCCGATTGGACTGAGTTTTCGCTTTATTTATATTTTCCTGTGAATATTATCACTTTTTAAGCATTCGATTAATGTCCTTGTTTCTCACTTTCAAACACTACGAAATTTGGCAAGTGCGTGAAAACTTTTGCGAACGACTGAACGTCGATTTCATTTCTCCTCGTTTCGGGGATGATTTTGCGACGGTAGCATATTGGCCGGGTCCTTGTTGTCTAATATCGTGCTCACGCGGCCCTGAGAATATGTGTTCGCGTTCACACGACCGCATATGCCCGATCTCATCGATTCGTCATGATCAGCAGCTACTTCACAACGTTTCCTCCACCTCCCCATCACCACGTCGTTGGTATTCGTCCGCTTTTCTGCCACGGAAAACGCGTCGTTGATTAAATCTATTTTGGGTAATCGACGATACATGACCGATAGACCTTCCACGTCGACGGGGGACATCGAACCGTGACAACGGATCGAGGAAACGGAGGAAATATGGCGCAGGGGCGTATAGCCACCCCTCAGGTTTCCTCCTTTTTCTCTTCCGCTGTTCCTCGTTGAGGTGATTCGCTGTTCTTCCAGCGTTACGCGGAATATTACTGTAATAAATCGAGCCACTAGCTGTTTTCAGTATTAACCCTTTGCACTCGAGAGGTGACCGTTAGTCGTTTAATGATACTAACTTCAAAAATTTTCAAATTAGTAATATTTACTATGATTCACGTATATTAAACTTCATTTAGTTTAGTTAAGTCGTACATTAAAATTTACATATATGACTATTTAACTAAAGTTAAACTGAACTAAAGTCTGAAAATTTGCGAATCTATCATATGCTAGAGGGGACAGCCTAGTGCAAAGGGTTAACCTCGTATCAGGTGCTGCAGCTACTTTGTATTTCTTCGTATAATATTTACGATGCTTTGTCCTGTTCAATATTGATAAACACAATTGTCCAGCGTATTTAATATTGATAAGTAAGAATATGTATACTTCAACAATATTGGAAAATTAATATTTTCGATATACCGATAAATACGATTATAAAACGGATGCAATTGTGAAACGTACAAAGTCATTAATTTCTCGTAATTTTAATAACAAGTACATACGTAAAATTAAGAAAGCCTTTCTGCGAGAATTTATATTATACTTTGACCTTCAAGTACCGCTGATCTGTGCGTAAAAAATTATACGATTCTTTATGTTCGAAGAGCGAGGGGGTAGAACCAGTATAAGTATAAACATACGCGTGTAGTAACAGCACCGATCCATCAGACTGTTAATTACATGCAAAGGGGAGTGTAAGGAGGTTAGCAAAGCGTAGCACAGGTTAAAATGGCAAGCGTCTAGAATCAAGGATCCGATGTTTCTGCCGTGGAACCTGGTGTTCGTTAGATTCCCCAGGCAGCAGGTAAACAGAGGCAGCATTGTTGCTGCACCAGAGATTACTCTTCGTATTTAATGCACGGTATCCTCGGCCAAAGTTTTCATTGTTCCCCGGTGTTGAATCATTCGGAACTGGTGTTCTTCGTAGCTACTTTCCCGAGTAGATACGAAGTTGTTGGCAGTAACAGGTATTGCGATGCGAGCCACCCAATGAAACGATCATCCCCTGTCTGGTAAACCTACGGCTTTCAGCCGGTGAGTTCCTTTGTCTAGTTGTTTCGTTGTTTCTTTTTCTCAAGCCTCTATGAGGGATGGGGAACGATTAATGCTCATCGAAGAATTTAAAAAAAAAATTGTAACTTTATGTACTTTGAGACAATTAGGATTAATGATAAGAATTTTATGAATAAGGATAGTAGATTTAGCTTTTTCACGTTTATTAATTCATGCTTTATTTGAATCGTTAATATTTTTAAGAGTTGGGAGAATGAATCATTATGTAAATAGAAGACAGAGCACTTTTTAATGGTACTTTTTCTGGGCTTGTTCGAGTGCTCGAGGAATTTCGTTAAACGTTGGATTCACAGGTCGTGTTTCACTTGCAGGACGATTGATCGAATCAAAGGAATGTAGGTTACCGTACATTTTTACGAGTATCGCGATAATTATGCGGATTGTGCAGGAGCAAGGGTTTTTAAAAATTGTGTTGAAGTTTCGAGTGCTTTTGTTCCTTAATCACCGACTCGATGTTAAAATAACCCCTTATATTTGATGTTGAAGATAATTGCGGATACCTCTAATCTCTAATCACAAAGTATCCTGAATCTGAGAGAAAGTTATGAATTTAAAAGTTAAAAAGTTTCATCCGAAATTAAAGGAATTGTAGACAATGGTAAAATTGAATTTCTGCATTTTTATCGAGTTTCAATTAATTTATGTTCTCGAGGAGTTGACTCAATTTTTCCGATTCATCGAGAATTATAAAATGGTGCAGGTGGAGTTCGCTTATTTTACATATTGTTTCTGTGGTAGTGGAGCGATTTGATTTAACACTTAACCAACTGAAGGGGAAGGTCCTCATTTTTTCCATAACAAAGACGCTGCAATTGATTCTATTTACTTTTGTTATTAGTTCGTCTTAAGCTAGTGTTGTTCACAGTTCGTCAAATGCATTTTTTGCTTGTCCAAAGTGCAATTTTTAATAAATTCTTAATACCCGACAGACAGTGTACGGTTAGGTGTGGTACCGTACGGTTAGCTAAATGTTAACCCCTTGCACTACCGCGAATCTCTGAAAAAGCCGTGCCAAACTTGGCCGTCGGAATGGTTGCGGGAGGTGCCGAGCGGCGGAGCTCGAGTGGCACAATTTGAAACACAATACCTTACGACTGAGTTACATAGTCCCGCTCTCGGATTTACTTCACACGATGAAAATCTTTGAAAATTTAATTGAATTGGAATAAAAAATTTGTGGAAACGCATCAGAAATAAATTTTAATATAGAGAACCGAGAATGGACCTGAGCTGACCCGAGATTAGGATCACGAGTCAGACTCGTGATATTCATGTTTGGCCTGAAATGTCGATAACGAGTCAGACTCGTGATATTCATGTTTGGCCTGAAATGTCGATAACGAGTCTGACTCGTGATATTCATGTTTGGCACAAAATTTTCATCACGAGTCAGACTCGTCAAAGTAGTGCAAGGGGTTAATAAGCTCCCGGTCGGTGAAGTGTTAATTAAAAGCTCCGCCGATATCGTAGATATCCGATCGGGCTCGTGCCCGTCCCTATTCAGATCATCCCTGTTGTGCGCCTCCGTGAATGTTCTGGCGATCAACAAGAATCCGTCCTTGCTTCTGGCACGCATCCACCCCGTTATCCGGGACTGACCGGCTATACTGTTCGTTTGAATCGCCGGCGATCCGCTGTATCGCTAAAACTCGCCATACGGAATAGGCTCGAGCCGAGGATACAAGGGACGCGTTGGTCACGGGTTCTCAAACGATGGGTGAAATCGAGGGTTACAAACAGGTATTTTCTGAAATCTTAGGCTATCATATTTTTGACACTCAGCAGTGAAAGGAAAACGTAAGGAAAAAAAAGATTACGAATACCTGAAATATTAGGTTCGAAAGCATTCTTCTGTGAAAATTGATTAATGTACGTAACAATTTCTTGATGTCTATTATTTAACATTTTTTTAAACGAGTTCATTCGCTCATAATCGATTGTAAAATAATGTAATTGGAATTGCATTTTTAGAAGA
Organism: Tetrapedia diversipes; assembly: GCA_033822845.1. Lineage (NCBI taxonomy): Eukaryota > Metazoa > Arthropoda > Insecta > Hymenoptera > Apidae > Tetrapedia > Tetrapedia diversipes. The sequence continues at coordinate 209,574 of JAOPTO010001473.1, read as the reverse complement.
ACAATTTTAAATACCGAAAGGAAGAATTTTATATACTCGCATTTCAAGGAGAAAAATGTGAACGATATTATATCAATTTTAATATATTTAGACTGCAACTCACAGTTAGTCACGGTCACTTAATTAATATATTTCTAAATTATTGTTACTACATAAATTATACTTTTAGAAATTATTGAAGAAATTATTATTAATCATTTTCTTAAGAAATTATTGAAAATGTTGTTACTGTATAAATTTAATACGTAATCTTGTTAATATGCGAATTCGTTATGCAAACTTATACAAAAATTAAAGATTTGTTTTAGATTTGTTGTTAATACACAACAATCTTCGCGTAAATACTTACTTTTAAGCAAACTAAACGACAAAATCAAATGGTACAAAAATTTGTCCCTTCGCAGATATACTATGTTACTCAACTTTTACCTTTACCTGCATACACCTTAATCACATTTCACTTAATCATTTAAAAACTTCAATTCACTGGTTAACCGAGCCAGCAATTCGTTTGTTCTTCCACACGCTTTCAGTTTGAGAACCATCGGCGTAGGTGACGCTGAAGGAGGGTTGCCAGCATTACTATCGTCGTCTGGTGCAGGTATCTGAATCCCAGAGCCACGATGATCGGGCCCGATACGAACAATGTGGCATGACCCGGCAGTGATGCAGTTAGATCATCCCGTATTACCCTGTGGGCGCAGTGATTCTCGAGCCGCCGTCTTAGTGGTTGTTTTGCATGAGCACACGTTCTCGCGGAGGGATCCTCCGTTAATAGTAAATGTAGCGTTCGGTGCATGCATATGGATATAGAGGCACTCGAGGCTGCGGCCAAGACTTCATAGATCAAGGGGACGAGTAATAGCTTTCCAAGTAGAAATTGAATGTTAGCTGTTTTGCTGTCGGTAGTCTATGACTTCGTTCAACGATCTGGCACTGAGACAGCTTGACAGTGACAAAAATGCATTACGTAAGTTGAAAGATAATCAATACCTATCACGTGGATTAACCTGTCGACGGTGGTTTGAGTTCCTAATACAGAAAGTGTTTCCGGACAACCATACTTTGCAACGTGGTGTTTCCTGAACAGCTTCGACATTTTATTTTTACAATATCGTATTTCTATAATAGCTTGGAAGCATTGTACGGCGATGAAAAGTTTACTGAACTTGAACTTAATTAGTAGTAAAGTCTGTTGTATTTAATCACCTATTATTTGAATATTTTAATTTGCGAATAAATGGACCCTAACAGATGTTTTTAAAATATGGGATCAAACTGTCAATATTGTTGATCACAATTTAAGTAAACGAAGATTCACAGATTTCTGTGAATATCTCTAATATTCTCATATTTATGAGATCGTATACTGTTTCCCAAAAATCCTACTATACAAATACTTGTATCTCTTTATTACCTCAAACTTGGGAGACCCTACTATAATTATTGCCCTAATACCAAAACGAATAGGTACGCCTATTTATACTTTATTTTTTAATTTTGTGCGATGCTTCAGTTCGTTCCAATATCCACACTTTTCTATATACTTTCTATACTGAGTAAACAGGTACTCCATATCGATAACCGTAATATCCCCACCCAGTAATTATTCCTTATTACACTGCGATCATCTGATACACATCTCCGTCCTAGATGTAGCGATCACAATTTCCCCGATTACAATTTCAAAGGAGCACCGAGTCCGGACTGTGATTTCGTTACACGTAAGATAGCTCTGTGCACGCGTTCGCGACTGTCTCTCTCGTATGCAGATCCCGGGTTCCTTCGGTGGTGCACACGGCGAGCAAAGTGCAACGGATACGCCGTGGCGGGCGAGCGAAACGATGTCCCCGGCCTTGGTTGACACGTGTCGTAAGCCGATCCTTGCCAGAACGCAGGACCATTATCTTGTACCAGCCACGTATCACGTGTACAGTCGCGGCCGGACGGCCAGATTCTCAGGTATACACACGTATCACAGCCACGGGCGCAATTACTGTTGCCAGTTTGACACGTATCGACTTTATGCTTGGCTGAAAACGATCGTGCCAGATCCTGTTTATAGTGCCGTTACCTAAGCGCAACGATATGTCCGCGCGATCGTAAGTGCTGCGGACAGCCCGGCTCAAGCCAGACAAACCAGCCCCGTTGGCTCGCCCGTGGCGCCTGCGAAACGGCCACGATTAATCGTGGGAAAGTTATTTCGCCTAATTAAGATAACCTCATTATTTTCTGGACACGTGTTGCACGCGTTACGGGAAAATCGATCGCGCGAGTTGACAAGCGGCTGGGATACTTTGCTTTCAACACGTTTCAACACGGGGAAAGAACCGGGGGGAACCACGGTCGTGTTGCAAATTGCGTTCAACGCGTGGCGGTGGTTGTTGTTGTTGTTGTTGTTGTCGGTTGCTGTTGGCGAAACGTTTCGATGGAAATTGGTCGGAAGGCGGAAACATAGTTTTCTTCGGCTAATTGAAAGCCTGTTCGGTGTTAACGTTGCATGTAACTGCTAACGGGCTATTGAGGTTTTCAATCGGCGGCAAAACCGAATGGCTAATTAATGGTAACTTTTATTTGACGCTTTGTTTGACATTGTACCATGCACTATGTTTACACGACAGATGGAAGGAGAAAGAGAGACAGAGAGGGAACGAGTGAGAGTGGAGGAGAAGGGGGTAGAGAGAAAGAAAGAGGAGAGGGAGTGAGAGGGACGGGGAGATGGGAGAGATGGGGAAGAGAGAGAGTGAGAGAGAGAAAATTCACGTGAACGTAAGTAACTTATCGGTACGAATATTCGCTGCTATACACTGCCCTAGCCTGTTCGATAACGCGTGCGAAAATAAAATTCATACGTATCGTTCGTAAACTGAAAAACAACGCCGGCTGCCGATGATGTAGATCGAAGGAATCCAAAATTATAGCGTCATCGTGCAGCGTCAACTTCGACCACCACGGTTCACCGAGGCACCATATTCGACGCCGCAAACACTGGTTAGGGTCACCGAGGGTTTGTTTCCATCCGGGGGTAGGAGCAAATTGCCCCGGGTGTACCGCTACACCCGCTACATCGTGTGTTTTTTTTTCACCCCCTCCTACCACCCTGTAAATTGCCCGCGAATAACCTTCAATTCTCGGCGGCGTTAAAAATTTCACCTGCATCCGCGAGAACTATCGTTTCAATTTTCCTCTGCTCGAGGCCCACGGTTTTTATTTCGGTTCGCGGCAATTTCGAGTTACTCTGTCAACCCGACGCCAATTTTCATTCGCTGGAATTTTTGTTTCGCGCGCGCGCGCTCTAACCCCTTCGCCCCGCCGTCCCAACGCGGTGAAGCGACGTTAGTAAAAATACACGCGGCCGCCGATTGTTTAACACTTCCCGAAAACAATTTCGTTCGATAAACTTTGACCACGTTTACGGGAGATAAAAATAACGATCAATGGGATCCCGATGTTTTGCTTTCATTGTTTTCGCGTTGACGTTACATTATCGCGATGCGCGTTACCAAAAGTAATACCCGCGTTTTATTTGCCTTGGCGAATTCTAGGACCTTTTTTGGATTTTGTTACCGTGAACAGCAGCACGTTTCGATGTTGGTCTCGAACAACGGTATGCTTTCCTGTATAGCGACGAAAAATAGCGTGCAGTGTTTTTTCAGCATTTTTTCAGCACTCCGTCGCGAACAGTAGCACGTTATATTAAATAGGTTGCCTAGCGTTCTATCACAAAAATCAGGATTTTGTCGATTTTCAACGTACTCGTTTACATATAATCACGATTGCTACTAATAATTATAATCTTAAGTAGTTGGTCTAAGGACAAAGCTCGTACGGGCTGGTTCGCTTTTACACTTTCCTAATGCAGCCAAAAAAAAAAGAACTAAACTATTAAATGAGCGTTTCATTCAGCTTCTTTTAACCCACTTTCAACGGAAATTGAATATAAAAATATTACAAAGCAAAAATTAACTGAAAATCAGCTTTCTTTTAACGTACTTTCTGAAGGGTTTCTTCCAAGAACCCAAGCCATATCTGACAATTTAGAAAGTAAGAAAACGTTAAAATACAGAACAAAAGAGATAAAGAACCTGAACATGACCATAGAAATTTCGATCACTGCATTGACCATTGCGTTTGCCAGTCTCATGGCAACACTCGTGATGTTCGGCTAGAGTTGCATCTTCCTCATGTCATATAAAAAAGAATTAAAGTATTTTAAATAACAGTGTATTTTATTTAATAACTTAAACTCCATTTCCAATAAAAACTGTCAGGTATATTTCTTTTCATGACGAGCTCAAGTGCTCCAGTCCTCGTAAAACGCGTGAAACGTGCTACTTTCCGTGACGTGCATCGATTAGAGGCGGGCGAAGGGACACGATTACCGATTTCCAGCAGTTCCGTGTCAACCAGCGCCCTAACGACGCGGTCTGACGCGGTCTGGCGCTCCTGGCTTTGCAGCGGCAACGGATGCGTCTACTCTCTATTGGCGTCATAGAAATGGTTGAGTTAGGTAGGCAGAGACAAGCAAATGGGCACGCGCACCAGGGGTGAACTCTGACTCACCCCTCGCAACGCGGGGATGTAGTCTGCAGCCAACCCCCGATGGCTTTGCTGCCCCGAGCTACGCACGCAATTACCATCCCTGATTGGATTAGGCAGCGTCTTGATTTGAGCCCAGCGTCGACAATCTCGCCCGTCCGTGTCTGCCTTGTCTCCGGTAGCTACCGGAACTCGCTCGGAAAATAACCGTCGCGAGGAAATGTTTTCCCAACACGAGCATGCGCTATCTTATCCGTACATACAGTAGCGGACAAAAATTTAAGACGAGAGGACAATGGAGAACATAGTTCTACGATTTGCTAATATTATCTGTATATTCATTTTTATTGTTATTATGGTGGAACACTATTTATTGATTAGCACAGAATGCAAATTTTGTTTATCATCCTATTCCTTACAAATTTGCAAACCGATAGAATGATACCAATTCTGGTTCTAATTACAGAGTTATATTTAATAATTTTTATCGATTTATTAGTGACGGTTTTCACACATAATGCATTTTAATACTTCATATCTCAATAATATAAATTAATAAATAATATAAATTATTACTTAGTGTTGAAGTAGTGTTGTTCACGGTTCGTTAAACGCATTTTCTGCTCTTCCAAAGTACGATTATTTAATAGATTCAACACCAGGTGAAGAATAACTACTAATAAAAAGATTAAATAGAATCAAAAGCAGAGGGAAGAATGGGAGATCACCCAGTTCGGTTGGCTGACTGTTGAAAAAGCTGGATCAACGTTGACAACAAGAAAAAGGGTAAAATTTTTCCTCAACGGATGCTTCTCCGCGCAATTTAAACTCTCGGCCATGAGACACGATAGTAATTCCGTTAAATCTCGCATTTAATCACCGCGAGGGCCGGTGGGTCGAGTGGCTGACAAGCGTCATTCATCTACACGGCCCCCTTTTCATCGACGTAATCAGAAATAAACAGAACCCTCTCTCCCTTTTCTACGGCCAAAATAGAGCGACTGCGAGGGGCGGCCCGCCGAGAATTATTCAAAACGTCTTCGTGAGCACGGTATCAATTCAATTTAAATCGTCGACCCCGTTCCACGCGGTTGTTTCTAATCCTCTCGGTCGGGCTCGCCTCTGGATTGCTTAATTCACGGCGGGATTGCATCTTTTTCAAGACACGATCTCGAGAGGGTTGATTAGTAAAAATGTCGACGGACGTAAATGAGAGGCAGCTTTTGCAGGGCGATTACAAAGGGTCGGGGCTGAAAGAGGAGGAACGTTGACCGCGACCATTTTCTTCTTTCTCTTGTATTCTGTTGCTGGAAGAACGTTCTTTACGTTGGAAGAAAAAAAATTGCAGTTGAAGAGAGAATTTTTCAAACGAGAATTATTAACGACTCTGAGACGAGTATCTTCAAACTTGTGGTAGAACTTTTGTTCAATCTTTTAATAATATATGTAGCGACGGCATTAATTGACGTTGCGAAATTTAGGGTAGTATATGTGGTATGTTAATTTTAGTTTGTTTCTTATTTAAAAAAGAAGGGTAGATCTTTGAAATATTTGAGACGGTATCACTTTATATATAAATAATAGAATAGGTTCGTATCTATACGGTATGATACACCCTTCGAAGTCAACTAATCTTGGTTAACGAAATTTTGGTCTATCTTCTACTTTTGATTTTGTCCATATTCTGTATGTCTGGTATACAGTTAAAATACACATTTCATCTGAATTGATTCTAAATAGGCGCAACCCCGAAAGCATGATTATTTTGTAACTTTATGTACTTAATATTAAATTATTATAAATTTAAATACTTAATATAAATAAAAATACTTAATATTAACTTTAAATAATTGAAATAAAATTTGGTACTTAAAATATTGTAATATTTTATATTAATTATTTAATAATTTCATGTTTTATCAAATTCAAGCGTCAATAGTTCTGCATTGTGTCGACTACTCATAATGAACCACGACGTCATACAAGCGTTAATTAGCGTTTCCATGTCCGGCTGTAATCACCTTCAGTTAATTCTTACAATTTTTCCGCGACATTACACGTTCCACGAAAAATGAGAGGTTATTAAAGGGCAGGCTGGCGAGACGGTTTCGGTATCGCCACATCGATGAACCCTGCTCGCCTTTTGAATTGGTAATTTTTCTCCTGTTACAGGATGCAACGTCGCATGGAAAGGAAAGAGGAAGGTTGCGGGGTTGAAAAAACGAGCACGAAATATACGTTCGGAGGCCGGAAACTTTGGTGACCCTTTTATTAGGACCATGTGGCGTTTGGCGAATTCTGAGAAACATCGAGGGGCTGAATACAGTGGGTAATTCCACGATTTCTTATCTTTTTTTTGGCATACACCTACCGATTACTTAGGCTGTTGATACTATCGAATAGCAGGATTTGTCAGGCGAATAGAATGAAACGTTTCAGAAATAATTATTCGAGTAATGCATTACATTATTTATCCAAAAGTAACCTTAAAGTAATTGCATGATAGTTCATTCGTAGAAGCAATTGATTTTTTCTGAACTGTATCATCGTTAGAATCGTTAAATTATTTTCCACTGCACTTTGTATTCGAATAAAAGTATTTTATCAAATAATCTTTATCATGTTAAATGCGTCAAAAACACAAATTTTCTTTTTATACCGACTCACATATTGTGTTTGCAATATTGTTATTCTAACTGAAAGGATTAATCGAACTGAACACCAATACTGTTAAACAATATTTTTGCATTTAAACTAATAAACTACTGTATTTTACGAAGCCTGTGTGTATGTTAGTAAAATTTAATTGCATACCATAAAATTATGTTTTGCATTGTCCTGTAGTCTTAAACTTTTGTCCGTTACTGTATATCGACGGTGATCCGTAAGAAGTGTTTGCAGCGTGGACTGTTTGCGAGCAAGGCGAAATTTAGTCGCGAAAAATCGGATGGCGCATCGTGAAGACGGAAGCGGAAGAACGGAGGGGAACAGAGAGGAAGAGAGAGAGAGAGAGAGCGGTTGCCGTGCGTCACATACTGATAGAAGAGAAAGACGAATGACCAGCCGGAGTGGCTAGACCCCAAATCTGTTCGGGATTTGGCAGGGCCGGAACTTAAAACGAGGCTCACGTTCCCTATTGGTAAAGGACGATGGGCACACTTCTCTGTCGGCCGCCTAGAGCGGTCAGAAATGTACTCACGTACGGAATTCCTTTTCTCTTCCCTCCTGGGGTTTCGCCGGGCTACTTTTGATTCGCCTTATATTCCCCCGTTTATTGATTGATCGGGGCGTCAAATTACTTCTCGCTGCTAGTCAAACGTGCCTTTGTCACCTTCTCGTTTCTGGCACCGTTTCCTTCTTTTTTTTTTCACAAACATCTCCCTCGGCGAAATGCTGTCCGTTTTCAGAAATCGATTTTTGATCGTTGATTGAATTTTATGCCGTTGCACGGATGAATCTATTGATGGAGTGTTTAATGAACGATCTAAAGTGTCTATGAAATTATGACAATTGAGGTATCCATCAGTAGACTGCTGATTTTTCAAATTTACAAATTCAAATTGCTCATAAACTCAATTGAAGAAGTGGAAATAAAGATCTATTTTACTCTTTATATGGTATAGCATACACTACATATTTTTTTATATAAATATAATTTCTTAAAAATGTATAAAAAACGGTACTCTATTTATACATAGAATGCAATTCGTAAAAATTCTTAGGAACTTAAAATTGTATAAAAATTTACAGTCTAGTAGTCACATTTTTAATCTGATTAAAGCTTAGTACTATACCTATACTCGTTAATAAATATATGTTTCAACAAGCTTAAAGTTTTTATTTACATTCATTAATGATACATTACTTTAATCTTATTTATTTACTTCTTATTTAATTTTTAAGAAATTTATTCATTGAGATAACTAGATCAGTTACTCTATTTAATTATCACTGTGCAGTAAGATATTTCTTTTGAGACTTGCAAGCTTTTAAAAAGCAGAAATAGAACTTTGAATAAACAAATATCTTCTCCCTCAATTTTTTGCTCTAAAATTCAGCTTCGAAATCAAAGTTCGTCTGAGTGTCACTGGACTCGATCGTAACTAGGGAAACGTAAGTAGGTATATATAAGTTCGACGGTCTTCTTCATTCGATTCCCCATCCAGAAGTTCATCATCTGTATTAAGTATGGAATCGTTTTATCGTCCCGATTGGCGCGAAGAAAAGGAGATTCGATGGTTATTCTTAGGCGGACCGAGGGATGAAAATGGCGTCCGGCCGGGGAAAGAGAGGGAAGCTGGTGGAGAGGTGCATTATTACCATAAAATAATGAAAAGGGATCTGGCTGCATTACGGGCAGCAGCCCATTATGTAGGGTGGCCCGTGATCTTTCTCTCTGTGGAGTCCGAGGTATGCATGCCTCGGTGGACAGATAGATAGCCAAGCGATGACGGAGCAGGGCCGATATCGTCCTTTCTCGTGGGGCGATACCGGCTTTATATACGCATCCATCTCTTTCAAAGGAATATCGGCCCTGACCAACGCACCGAGAGTTTATTGTTAAGCCTACCGTTCTTTCATTTGTTCTCGTACCTTATCGTGTCCCGCAATTTGCCTTAACGGGGACCTTCTTGTGGAAAGAAATTGTAAACTTTTAAATATAACTTTACATCATTTTCGACGTTTTAGTTTTGACGTTAAACGAACCTAAACTATTTTGAAGTGGTAGAAAGAGTAAAAAGTTAACAAGATCCTCTTGCACTATTAGAAACAATTGTTTCAATTATAGTAATGTAGAACGTCGATTCGATAAATGTTATAAGCAGCTACGCATCATTTCAATATTACTCGATTGATGTACATTTTCGAGTCCAACACTTTAGTTCTTCCAAAACCGAATAAAATTATTTAAGATTCCTCTGATATGGAGAAATTCTAAAAAACCTAACTCTAACCCAGCCGACATATGAAATAAGTGTTTAAATCACCGTAGTGGCGTCTGCAAGCCAGACTACACGTGTAATCACCTACATAAAGCTGCGCACAACTTCGATATTATTATATTAAATTAATTCGGTTCCTCTGAATACTGTAATCTGAACGCTCGAAATAAAATCACTTAAAATTCTCCCGACACGTAAGAATTCCACGGGATCGCCTCTCGATACCGGCAATAACCGTTTCAATCACCGGGACGTAAGTAGTATCCTGGCGAGGCGCTCGGGCGTCGTTGCAGCGGCAAACGCGATACGACGCCAAACTGGCTAGCCTAAACGCCGATCGAGCGGAGCGCGCGGAGCCGGTCCGGCTGCACTTGGAATAATCACGTTTCCGTCAGAACTCGATGACCGGGTAAAAGCCTACTTCCCTCGATCCCGGGCCCTTAACTTCGTATATATCCATCCCGGCGGAAGAGAGCAGCAGCAGCAGCTCGGCGTATCGATGTGTATACGCTCCTTGGGTAGACAGGGGCGGCCTGACATGCATAAGAGAGAGTTAGAGGGGGGGTGTGTGTGTGAAAGAGAGAGAGAGAGAGCAAAAGTTTGAGAGTGATAGCGACAAAGAATGAGTGAGAGAGAGAGAGGATAAGAGAGATAGTGATAAAGAATGAGAGAGAGTATGTATCTGAGAGGGAGGAAGAGAGTGAGAAAGAGTGAGAAAATGCGAGTGTGAGAGTGCTAGTGGCAGAGAGTGAGAGTGTGTGTGAGTGATAATGGTAAAGAGTGAGAGAGTGAGAGTGTGAGAGTGAGAGAGCTGAGAGTTTGAGGGTGAGAGAGAACGAGAGTGTATGTGTGTGTGAGAGAGAAAGAGAGTGAGAGTGTGTGAGAGTGATAGTGGTAAAGAGTGAGAGAGGGTGTGTATGTGTGTGAGAGAGAGAGAGAGTGAAAGTGGCAGTGTGATATTGACAGAGAGTGAGTGAGTGAGTGAGTGAGTGAGTAAGTGTAAGAGAGAAAGAGAGAGAGCGCGCGGCCACGTGTGTGTGCGTATATGAGGGAGAGAAGAAGAGGGAGCAATGGCGACTGTGCACACGTAGGAGGAACTCCAGAAATCGAATTCCAACGGGTCGGTGTGGGAACCGGGCGTCGTAGCCGCGCGTAATCTCCGGTTTCGTGGAAAATGAAGCGGCGGCCGAAGGCGGCGGGCGAATTCCACGCCGGTAAATCGACTCCGCCGGATAATGAGCCGAGCCGAATAATTTCTCTGCTCTTCTCCTGGCACACTGAAAAGGCGGGAACGAGTGTACGGTCGGGGCATCCACGGCGTAATTGTATCACAGTCGAAGACGCCAGGCGCCGGATTGCTCGCTGGTTAACCGCGGCACGAATTAAGCGTTCTCTGCGCCGGCAACGCGAAAAATCGACGGTCCAGATCCCGAAACGCGGAGGAGGATGTCGGCGGAATTGCTTGAGGAATTAGCGAGAGATGTTTCCAGTGCTTCGTGTTTTGATGCGTCGAATTCATCCAATTCGTTTCGTAATTGCCATCGAGATCTTGTTTCTTTTATTTGTGGTTTCGTAGGTTCTTTCTAACTCATTCGAAGCAAAGATATACCTATCTGTTCGAAGCAGAAGCCTCGAATTCGCGATTTTATGTTAGCTGTTTCGTAGCTTGCGTGTAGGTATGATCGAGTGGAAACAAAAGATTATAATACACCACTCCCGGTGTATTATAATATATGATACATGTTGTAAGTAAGTATATAAGTAATTCATGAAACTGAAATTATTAAGTGATATTCCATGTCCAAATCTAGTACAATCTCGCTAATTAATTTCGAATATATTAGGTTTCAACATCTTTGCCATTTTTTTTTCCCTAATCAATGTACATAATTTACAATTAATAATTGTGTTTCCATTGAATAAAATATGCTATGAAACATGAAACATGATAATACTTGATCAATTTATTGTATCATCAATAACAACCGAAGCACGTTTCACCAGTACCAACTTTCAAATACAAAATTTACTGACATCCACGCAGTCTTCAATACTCTCTTAACTTCATAAAATATCAGTAACCCAAATCCGAGGTCATCCCCTTACGGTACACAAATATGTCAAAGAAAATTTGGATTCCCCCGTAGCAGACCTTACCGCAATTCAAGAAAGGAAAGCAGTCGATCTGAAACAGCCAAGCATGCGTTATTATTCACGACCTCTCGAAGCCTCCCCGTAGCACGATACATCAAGACGTTTATATTCCGGAGCCCTCCCTTATTCCCTTCTGACCCGAGAAAAAAGTGGCTTACTCTACGTCAGCCTCGCAGCACAACTGAAAGCGCTCTTGATTCGGTGGGATGTTGTAGTGACATGGAACCATCATGGGCTGCATCAAATAGTTTACAATAAGGCCTGAACGTCGGTCCGTCGTTCGGAACAAACGGCCAGTTGCCCCTCATCGCTGCGGGAGTAAATCACAGGTGTTTGATTGCAACCTTATAGAATCTGGAAAACATTCGCACGAGTTCTTTGCATGCCTCCACATTTTCCCCTCTCGACAATTCCAGGGAATATAAGAAGCTGAATTTTCCTAGGGCTGAAGACACAGTCACGGTCACTCTTACTAACAAAGTACAGACGCCCTTCAATTTTTTTTTATTTTTAAAAGTTCAACTTTTTAAGCGTTTGCAGTCACATGTCCCCTCTGAGGGGACATCGTGAGTCGAGCAGGGGACGTCAGACTTTAGCCATTAGACTACAATGTTGTTCCGATCAATATTTTAAAACACAGTTTTTGGTGTATATTTTTTTACTTCCCTCTACTTTCGAACATTCAGCATTCGCACACGCTGTCAGAAACCAATTCTGTGCGAAAGTCGAGGAACGCCTGTACATCAAAGCAGTAATGTATCAAAACAATAAATAAAGAATCTACAATGTCATAAAAAAAAAAGAGAAAGTATCTAGTCTCGTGAGGTCGTGGTTCTCAGAGCTGGCTACCAAACGAGGTTGAGCTCGGTCGGTCGAAGAAGAGGGTGACGGAGGCCCCGGTGAACGGAACGCTCGAGCGGAACTTAACATGTGCGCTTTATTGTCTCTTAGCTTGAATAACACGCGTTATTTGGCGCGAGACAAATGCTTAAGTCGAAGGATAGCGGACCAAGGGTCCCGCGGAACTCGTATATTTCTTCTCCGAAGTGTTTCGCCTCATAAAAGCGAAACCGTCCCTCTCACCCTCCCCCTGTCCGTTCTCGTTCTCCTGCTTCTCCTTCCTGTCTTCTTTCCTGTCGTGAACACGACAGGCTTCCCTTTGTCATCTATCTCGCGCCACGCCGATACATCGTCGTGGAATCGTCGAGAAACTGTTACACAGGTAGTTTACTTTTGATCGTGGCGCCGATAAAAAAGTATCCAATTTCGACGGATCGACGAGCAGCCAGCTGCTTCTGGATATGATACCTTGCGGTCTAGTCGAACGACCGGAGTTTCGGTTTCGTTTTGTATTTGGATTCCCTTCGCTTGGATCTTTATGAAGTTAATATGGTGCACACCTGTTAGAGTTTGTCTGGTTCGATTATGAAGGAAATTGGCTGTCGGGGCATTTGCAATGAGGAAGTGTATATCACAGTGTTTATAATATTAACACGTTGAATGGTACGCCAGTTTTACAGGGTTTACCCGTGGCGTCACTACGAATTTTCTATTATACGATACATATACTGTTGATATATTTATTACCTGCAATAAATAAGTTACAGTTTGTAGCTATTCTTAGATGTTTTATACCGCATTAATTCCTGCACACCATTACATTAAAGACGGTAATGAAGAATTGATCAATATTGACATTTGTCCAAATTATGTACTGGGTGACCCCCGTGGCATTCAACGTGTGAAGTAGCTCGTAGAGAAGTATTTTACTTTTTCTAATAAATTGACGATAATAATTTCGATGAAAATTCGAGTTACAATTAGTGTGAGAATGACAGATCGAATATTGAGTGTAATAAAAACAATGAGCAAAGAATATAAAGAGTCTTTTAATAAGAACGATAGAAAGTTTGTAATAAATCGCAACCAAATTTGTAAATAACCAGCAATGAATATTTCACTTTTAGTTTCATTTCAGATCAGAATACAAATTATCACAATTCCTATTATATAAGTTTAAAGATCGATCACTCTAAATGAAAAACCCCATACTATTGTTTTCTCTAGCACACGACCGATTAAACAAGATTCCATCCGAAAGTAAATAGTCCTCGACGAAAAGCGACATCCAAATTTTTAAGCTCTCCTGAACCACTAACGAAAACACATGCCGGAAATCTGAGAACAGCAATCGTCAGAGCGGAGTTCAGCTGCGAGAAGCGTGTCTGTTAATCACGATATCGATTGCCAACCCCGAACCCTATCGGAAAGTGTCCCAGTGACACGTGACGCGGTTGATCCCCAAGGATATTCCACGGAGGTCGACAGACCGCAAGGTCGTACCCAGAGCGTCGACGAGGCCTATAGAGACGTCTGTCCCGGTGTCCTCCGTCGGGGGTTGCGTTGGGTCGCCTCCCGAGCAATAAACGCTGATACAGGCCGAAGAGGAGAGCGGACGCGTGTTAGCGGGCGTGTTGCTCGCGTGTCGAGGGTGTCGTGCGGTCATGCGATATCATTTCTCGCCGCGGGTAACATTATTGAACGTTACGTTTATAGATTTGTCGCAGCTGACCGTGCGTGCTTCGTGGGCAACTCGGCGAAACCGTATTACGCGAGGTAGCTATGCAAGGGGGTGTGGTGTTCAGGTTCGGGTTAGGTTACCCTTCTATTTTTCTCCCTTCGATTTCACTCGGGCATGCATTAGAGACGATCGTTGCTGCGATCCTGCGCTGCGCTCTCGTAAGTTCTGTAATCAAGCGACCGAAATCGCTGGAAACTTGTCGTCGGCGATCCGCCTCGACACGTGAAGCTGTTCCAAGCTACCTTGGGCAGCTCACGGACACGTCGCATTCCATCGTAAGCGTGCTAAGAAGGCGCGCGTCCGCGGCGTGCGTGACACACGACCGTTCTCTGTGCGCCTTCAATTACCGGCTATTAAGAAGCAAGCGTTAGAAACGGCAAATCGATTTGACGTGGACGCCGGGGCGGCGTGTGTCGGTCGCGAGGCACGCCGGCGAATCACGATACGGCTGGTTTCTTCTGCTCGTTTTTAGGGCGATGAATGATAAAGCGGGAAAATACGTGGACGCGGGGTTAAACACGGTATCGCCGCCGCTACAAATTGCTCGACGCGGCGAAAAGCGAAGAGAACATTGCCGCTTGGAAATTTATGAAATTATCAAGCCAACGAAGCTGATCCGTTGGCGTTTAGTTAACCCTAGAAGGACGGAGCCGGGTCCATTTTGACCTAGTTATAAATACTTTTATGGAATTTATCGTATTTGGATACAATGGATTCGACTTTAATTCGTTTACGTTGACATGCATACAGTTGGTTGTATATAAATTTCATGTATTGCAGTTGAAACCACGAAAAATTTATATACAATTACTTTTTCAACTCGATCATTAAGACAGTCTCAAAATGGGTTAAAAAACAAACCTTGAAGATGATAAGTTTTAAGATTGAATCTTTGTTTCATTAATTTTCGAATTCTCGAAGTATTAGAAATTACCTTTTAACACTAGATTTATCGACGATTAAGATATGCTTATTGAAGACAAAGAAATCAAATTGAAAGCTGTACGAAAAAGATATTAAATATAAGGGAAACAAAATTTAGCAGTCATAGTAAAAATTATAGTAAACTTTCGAATCTGTAGGCACTACAGTATGTTCGGCACGTTTCTATGAAAAACTATAAATTGGGTCATTTTGACCCCCTTGGTAGTTCTAATGATAATAACGTAGAGAGTTCAGATTTTGTGCTGTTTGAGAACGACGAAGCAATATTCTTTTGTTACGCGCCTCGTTCGAGAATTGGCGACAAAAGGAGAGAATATGCGCGAGTGCTTTATTTACCCGGCAGCGAAGACAGACGCTTTTCGCCAAGCTTTGTACAATTTATGCTTTTAATATATTTAGTTCGAAACTGTTCGTGCGTTTCAGTTTAATCCGTATCTCACAACTTTCAGCTTTAAACAATTAATCGTTAATAAAGGAATAAATTAAGCGAAAGCAGTCGAGTATAATTTCGACTGCGTATTTGAAATTTTCCTCCGTACGATACCACATATTACAAAACCTCAATCGAGCTGTGGCCATTACCTGTATACTTCGACGCACCCTCGTCAAGGCGGAGTCGGATAGGTGGCGGGACAGGTTGCAAATAAACTTTGTAAATAACCAGCAATGAATATTTCACTTTTAGTTTCATTTCAGATCAGAATACAAATCTTTACAATTTCTTTTATTCAAGTTTAAAAATCGATCGCTCTAAATGTAAAATCCCTTACTGTTTTCTCTAGCACACGATCAGTTACAAAATTCCAATCGAACTAAGGTATTACCTGTGTCCCTCGACGAATCCTCGTCGAGGCGTTGTCGGATAGAAGGCGGGAGAGGCTACAAATAAATCTTGTAAATAACTAGCATTGAATATTTCACTTTTAGTTTCATTTCAGATCAGAATACAAATCTTTACAATTTCTTTTATTCAAGTTTAAAAATCGATCGCTCTAAATGTAAAATCCCTTACTGTTTTCTCTAGCACACGATCAGTTACAAAATTCCAATCGAACTAAGGTATTACCTGTGTCCCTCGACGAATCCTCGTCGAGGCGTTGTCGGATAGAAGGCGGGAGAGGCTACAAATAAATCTTGTAAATAACTAGCATTGAATATTTCACTTTTAGTTTCATTTCAGATCAGAATACAAATCTTTACAATTCCTTTTATTTAAGTTTAAAGATCGATCACTCTAAATGAAAAACCCTTTACTATTGTTTTCTCTAGCGCACGATCAATTACAAAATCCCAATCGTGACGTGGTATTACCTGTATACCTCGACACACCCTCGTCGAGGCGTTGTCGGATAGAAGGCGGGAGAGGCTGCAAGCGGTAACCCGGCGATAAGATTTCAAGGCACCGTGGCCTCGTCCGAGGAACCCGGATTTATCGATTATTATCAGTGCATCTTGGATGGCTCTAAATCAAACACGCGGCTTGATTGAAGTGCACTCGGCTGAAAGGGGTAAAGGGTAAGAGAGGTAAGAGGCCTCCACGGTCTCTCATCATCGGGGATTAAACTGTTATTGCAAACTTTCCGCGGCTGCCGGCGTCGACGTCGTCGTTTCATAGTCCTCGTTCGTGGTGGTGGTCGGCGACGTCGTAGACGACGGCATATTGAGCGTCGCGAAATTAAAATACAGGACGTGAGGTTTACACATTGGATAACGCGCTCTCGTGGGCGCGCGCGCGCATGCGAGCACCCGTCAATATTGAAATCCGGAAATTGTGACAGCCGTCCGCTTGTTCCATATACAGGGTGTTCGGACGAAGTTGGGAGAAAATTGGAGAGGTAACTCTATGCAACATTCTAAGACGAAAATCAAGAGTAATAATATTGCGTTTGACGCTTTGTTTATTAGTTATAAGCAACTAAAGAATCGGGCTATTTTACGCCTGAGAGCAGGCAATCGGGCAACACGGTAGGTAAAGTCAATGACTACGCAGTGATGCTCAGTAGGAAATACGTGCATTTCTGTAGCTGTTCAGAGGTAAGCCGTATTCCACACGTAGTTACGACTAAGCATCTCTGCCTAGTTACGTAAGTTGCGTAGTTACGTTACCTACCGTGTTGCCCGATTGCCTGCTCCCAGGCGTAAAATACCCCGATTCTTTAGTTACTTATAACTAATAAACAAAGGGCAAAACGCAATATTGTTACTCATGATTTTCGTTTTAGAATGTTGCATAGAGTTACCTCTTCAATTTTCTCCTAGCTTCGTCCGAACACCCTGTATATCCAACCCTTTCTCTTCCCTGCGTTCCCTATCGCATACTCCCTCCAGGTTTTTCGGCGCTTCGTGCTCCTGATTCCTCGTTGTTGCACCGATTTCGAGCGAACCCAGGATTTTTGACTCGCCGCCGACGGGATCCGCTTGTCACCAGACCAAGTTGTCGGACGGCGGCGCGATACATTTGTTTCTCGCCACGTCGTGACGCGTCGCGTCGACGAGGCGTGGCCTGGGAATTGTGTACGCCAGAGCAAACGCGATGCAAGTAATCCAATATTTTCAATTTCGACTGTCTCCCGTTTGCCGCGGTGAAACAATTTACACGCGTGTTTTTCTTTCCTCTGACGCTGTTTATTCTTCTTCTCTTGCTCCCCATTTCTTTGCTGTCCTCTTTAGCTTGCTATGGTGATGTATTTTGAATCGTACTCGGAGACGGGAGCAGAAGTTAAGATTAGTTAGCAGCTTCAATTCTTTAATGATCGCGTATTCTAACGACAATTATTAATGCAAAACACGCACGCGTTGTTTGTACACAACTTTGTTATTCGAAGAAAATTTACTGGTTGTGGGTAATTACGTGATCAGCATCGACGTGTGATCGAAATTACTGTGGTCGATCTTTTGAAGCCAATGCAGAGGGTAAGTGCACATGAAATGCGCGATGAGCCCAAACGTACCAATATTTTTGTTAGAGAAGATTGCAATCCTTAGTTTTCGGTAATTGTTTAATTGGTTACTGTTTTTAGTTGTTAATAATATTCGCGTTCTTGGAACAATTCAAAATTTTGTCTTTCCCAAAAATGTTACATTATTTTGCATTTTCTTTATAAAAATTTGTTACGAATTCTCTAAGAGAAATCGATCGAACCTCCAATAAAATGCGGAGACTGAAGGGAAAGCGGTATTAAAAATAGATCGTCGGTCCTTTTAACATGCTACGATCCTCCGGAAATCATTTTTTTCATTCGTTATTGTTTGTTCGGGTGAGTGGAAAGGATTGTACCAGGCACCGCAGTCATTCCCTGAAAATCCGTCGGAGGACAATAATCGAACGATCAATCGAATCCTCCACGCTTCGCCGTCCTCTCCGTTTTCCACGGCAATAGTCTTTATTCCGCTTTCAGAAGAGTCCACTCGGGCCCGAGTGGAAAAAGGCGGCTCGCCGGAAGTGGCGTAGGGGGTGGCGAAGAGGTCGGGG
The DNA here is from genome assembly GCA_033822845.1 of Tetrapedia diversipes. NCBI lineage: Eukaryota > Metazoa > Arthropoda > Insecta > Hymenoptera > Apidae > Tetrapedia > Tetrapedia diversipes. Next base: position 190,940 of record JAOPTO010001473.1, on the reverse strand, counting down.
CGGCGCGCACACACCACGGCTCGAGGGGGACGGGGGGGGGCTGGGCTAGGTAAGCTTTGGATTCCGTTTCTAGAAACCCGTGAAATCCCGCAGTTTACTTCTACTCGGCGAACGACTCGGGCAAAGACAGTTCGCAGCGCGATAAAACCTGCTCCTTCACCCTTCGACGCAGCCACCGACTAATGGAAGGTGTCGATAGGGCTCGCGGGGGTCGAAGTTTACATAGGAGGGTGGGTCGGAACAGAAGCGAGAGAAGAGTCGTGACCGGAGAGCGACGGAGAGCTGTCTAGAGGGAAAGCTGAAGCTGTACCTAAGACAGAGAAAAAGAGGAAGAGAAAGAGGGAGGGAAAGAGAGAGAGTGAGAGAGAGAGATACAAAAAGAGAAAGAAGGAGAGAGAAAGAGAAAGAGAGGGTGAGAGAGGGGGGTAAGAGAGAGAAAGAGAGATAGAACAGGACGAGAAGCACATGGGGGAGAAGATAGAGAGAAAGGGCAACTCCAATCTCGACCTGGCAGGATGACTACCACCCCGCGCCATGTTGGATTTCATTTTCATTTCTCAGTGCCGGAGGTCGATCAAAGCGCCTGCGCCCACTCCTCGTGTGCGTTCCCGTCCCTTTCGCCCCTATATGTGTTCGCGGCTGATGCAGTGGATGTCGACGGTGTGTACCGATCATCCCCGATGGTGTGTTGGTTGGCAGCGTGGAAAGTGGAAAGCGTCAGTGCTCGGCCGAACAGCCTCTGGGAAGGGTGGCCCGGCTGACGCAGAATCGCTCTCGAATTTACCAAGAATCTCTGAGTGCGCCTACACGCGGGGCTCCCTCTGTTTACGTATGCAAATGAGTACGGATCAATGCTGTTAATTAGGATTCTCGATCCTGCTCCCTTTGCCTTCTGTTCCGCTCCTTCCAAGGATATATCCGTTGGCTCGTTCGTCCGTTTGTCTGTCCGACCGTCGGGCTCTGCATGAGCTCTCTCCCTCTCTCCCTCTCTCTCTCTCTGTCTTTCTATCTATATTACAGTCCCGTTCTTCATCCATTCTGATCCGACCTGCCACCTATCGTTCTCGACTTCAGGCCAGCTCGCTTCTATCTCAATTTAACAACCATGGTTATCTTATACGCCTACGATAAGCTTATAATGCGCGTTTATAATACTCGCATGGACCAACGACCATAATCGTACGAGATGGTGTATAATCATACGTGTCGAGCTTCTTCCTTCCCTTCCTCTGTGGCTCGATCGCTCCTCTTGGCAGAGCTACTCATCTTTTTCTCTTCTTCATTGGTCGCTTCGTTTCACTTCCTTTCACTTCCTGCTGAATTTTCATGGACGAAACCTCCGTCTAGCGTGCTCACCAACCTCCTTTCTCAGTACCGCTCGTTGTTCTTTACAGTTGTTGGGAATTTTTTGAAACACTCTGCAACTTTGCTCGTCTACCGAGTCTATCCTTTGGAACGTCTCTTTGTCGAGCTTGACGCCACTTCACCCTGCCCCTCGCATCGATTTACTTTCCAGCCTTTACAACTGTCTTCGAGATTCTTCGAATCGCTTATTCGCCTCCTCGTTCTGACGCAGCTATGCCCTAAACACTTTCTAATTTTTCCGATGTCTGCCTTTCAACTTCCTCCTTCGTTCTCGACCGTTTTCCATTTTCACCGTTTCGGTACCTTTTTGTGTACGGTTCATCAATGTGCAGATCTACTTTATGTTTCATGCAGATTTTTCAAACTGCAGATTTAAAATAGAAATAAATGATTGAGATAGAAATAAATTAGGGTATATTTGTATCAATCCATCAATAAAAGTCAATTAAAATTTGTTAGAGTCAGTTAAAAAGAGGAGAAGCCTTTTCCGGTTCGAAATTCTGGGGTAAGTGCTGTGTGGTCAATCATAGTTATCTTTTTGGAATGCTACAAAGGTCTTTTAGGCGATGCAACGTTGGGTTGCTTGCCATTCCTAGACTTCCCCACGCATACTATAAACATTACAACCCTCGACGCCCGATAACTGCGCGTCTTCGGGACACTAGCCGTCAAGTGGCGCCTTGGGGTTGCATTCATACTTTCTAACGTACTTTCAACCTGAGGCACACCAAGTGCCCAGCCATAAATCGTTCAATGACCAAAATCATGGTCTATGCACTTCCATCGACCACCCCAAGTTACCAGAAATAATAGTAATTGTTTTTGCAAATTTTGCTCATGAAGTTCGAAACCCGTCAAATTGACAGGTCCCGTAGACTTCGTGTTAATAAGAAAAAAGAATGACCTTTGGGAGTGATAGAACTCAAAAAATTGTGTCTGCCTCTCCAGGAACAGTTCCTCACTCGTGGCACTTGAAACTCTTGCTCACCCACGCGTCACTTCGTCTCGCATTTCGTTCACGTTTTTCATCTAGCGCCAGTCGCGTGTCTCATGAATAGTTCCTTAGCAGGCGCCCTCCGAACAAAGCCATTATGCCAGGCGTGGAGACGTGATTACGGTCATTAGCCGGTGGACATCCTGTTGCGCCTCCGCCGATATAATTTCCGCGACACTGTCGGCCGCAAACGAAGACATCCTCGTCGTCGCTGCTTTCGTAATGTCCTGCCAGCTAGATTGTCGACAGCCGAGTCTTCCACGAGGGCCTGCGGGTATCATTTCGAGAGACTGCGAAATCACGCGGTGCATCGCCCGTATTATTAGAACCTATCGTGCACGATCCTTTTAAACGTTGCCGCTACATCCGGGCCGGATTCCATTTCAAAAATGAAATACTTGAAATTCGATTCTATAAATATTTCTATAAATACTAATTCTATAAATATTTCTATAAATGCTAATTCTATAAATAGTTTTCATGAATTAGAATATTCTAATTGGTAGTTTTTGTTTGTTTGTTTTCAAAATATATTAAATATCCCGAATTCGGTAGATTTTTCTTTTTGGTGAAATTTTTGAACTGTCACTATTCACAATTCTATAAACACTGTTTTCCTATGTCAAAATATTCTAATTGACATTTCTAAAATTTCTAAGGTACATTGAAATGTCCGGGATTCCGTACACTTGTCTCGTACATTGTTCTTTCTGAATTCACCTGTAGTTAGGTCAAGTTTTTTAAATACTTGTGAAATGTTATAAATATTTTTCTCCTAACCTAAAATATCCTGGCATTGTTTTATTTTCAGGGTACATTGAAATGTTCCGTATTTCATATGTTTTGTACATTGTTCTTTATGAATACACCTTAAGTTAGGTAAAGTTTCGCGAATTCTTCGGATGGAAAAAAATGGACAGGGATAATGATACACGATGCCTGTTTTAATGGGCGTGTTACTTCTCTCGCGTGTATTACATAGTATAGTTAAATGCAAATTGAGGGTTATCGGATTCGCCGGTGAGCACGTCACTTTGCTCGTTTGTTTACTCAAAAATTCCTGCCTGGGATGCGGTACGGTGAGAATATACAGGGTGCAGAAAATTGTTGCCGGCAATGGCTTTATTGTAACCAGTTCCAACGTTTCTTCGTGTCTCGTCTGACATTTTGTTTGCTCGTTGACAACTGAAAGTAAAATCTACAACAACGGTGGCCGAAACGTGGCTCGTGTGGGTCTTCCGGATAGTGTGAATCTTCTTGCAACGCGGTTAATTTGTTTCATGTTGCATCGAAACCGTATTACAATTGTAGAACATAACATCGTACATTTATTTCAACACTACTTGTAAAGCACAAAAATCATTTGTTAAAATAATTTACCAACTACGGAATATTTTGTGTATTACAAAAAAAAAAACAACACACTACTTATACCCATTTATTCTCACCTACTTTCACAATATCTAATAAAAAATGTATAGATCTCTGGGGATCTTTCATCTTAGTTATCAATAATAACCATAACAGCGGTGTTAGTAATTTTGAGTAAAATCTGCTCTCATTGTTTATAATATATATTAAGCTTATAAGTTCATAACGGGATATAAAGCTTAAAAAAAACTTTTAAACATCGTATGCTCCGTTAAAAGGACATGCATTTTATACGTACAGTAGCGGACAAAAGCTTAAGACGAGAGGAAAACGTGGAACATAGTTTTATGGTCTGCAAATATTGCCTGTGCATTCATTTATATTATTATTAAGGTAGAACACTATTTATTGATTAGCACAGACTGCAAAATTTTGTTTACCATGCTATTCCTTATAAATTAATTACTTCAATTCCGTTGTGTCTTTGGTCTTAAACTTTTGTCAGTCACTGTAACTCCTGTACTTTACGAATGAAAAATTCACAGATTCGCCGTGGCGAACGATAACAACAGCGATACGTATGCAGAGGCTTATCGCGGGTGCGCGAACGGAAGCAAGCAGCAAGAGGAAGCGAAAATAATCCGCGGCCGAACAGTAGGGAACGCGAACGCGTTCCGTTCGCGAGCAAATATAATTAGGTATTCTCTTTATTGATATTTCGCGTGTACCCGGCGCGTTTAAACGTACTTACAATACCCCGCCATTGCGTCGGCTCCGCTTCTTCGGAGCGGTGCAGCAAAGCCGACGAAGAGGGATGATCGGGCAACGAAGAGCGAAAGAGAGAGAGAGAGAGAGAGAAAGTGAAAGAAGAAGAGAGAGAGACAAAGAGAGAGAGTGAGAGAAAGTGAAAGGGAAAGAGTGAGAAAGAGAAAGAGAGAGGAAGAGAAAGAGAGAAAGAAAGAGGGAAAAGAGAGAGACAGTGAGAGAAAGTGAAAGAGAAAGAGTGAGAGAGAGAAAGAGAGAGATAATGAAGAGAAAGTGAAAGAGAAAGAGTGACAGAAAGAGAAAGAGAGAGAGAAAGAGCGAAAAAGAGAGAGACAGTGAGAGAAAGTGAAAGAGAGAGTGAGAGAGAGGATGAGAGAGGGAGAGAGAGAAAGTGAAAGAGAAAGAGTGATAGAAAGAAGGAGAGAGAGAGAAAGTGAAAGAGGAAGAGAGAGGGGGGATGAGAGAGGGAGAGAATTATCGCCCCGACGCCAGTGGAGTTAGCAACGAAATTAATGGGCGTGTAACATTGTCGAGGAAAAGTCCCTTCCATTGTGAGAGAGGGCCGCGTCGCTAGATGAGTTTCAGTGGCAATGAAAATCATCGCGGCCGCCGGGGCTGGTAATTAAAAGGTAATGAGCTCACGGTTATGCAGATTGCGGCGAAGTTGACGCGCAGCCAGAGGTTATACCCGGCTAGAGGGGCCCCGGTTACGTTTATCGTTGCTGCTCGGCTGCACCGGGGCTATTGATCGACCAGAAGTAGCGCCGAAGGATCGTAGACCAGCAGGCTGTACTCGAATTCTGTTTTCCAGTCGCGGCATCGGAAACACCGAAGCGGCGCCGCTGCTGTGTGTGAAACGGAAACTTCAGGTCTGAGTTGATTCTCGTCGTTTTCCGGCGATTTCGCGATCGTTCGTTGTATTGCCCCAAAGTTCATGGTCCCAAAAGTAACCGACTACATTGTCGAGTGAATTTGTGTAAAATTACAGATTTGGGAAGGAAATATCGATTCTTTGTAAAGAATGATTATTAGCCCTAGATAACTATGCTTAAATTAGTGTTATTCTGTAACTAATCATTCGACTCAGACTACGAATTAAAAACACGTATATTTTTATATTTCCTTTATTTATCCCAAATAAATTAGCGTAACTTAAGGGAAGTATTATAATATTTTAATTAGAAGATAGAAAAGTGGTAAAAAATTATCGTTTGCAATCTTGGCAGATCTCGAACTCGTAAAACTGGCAGGGGTCGGTAGTCTATTAGACTAACGTTTAGTTAGCTGCGCTGTACAGTGGTTCTTAGGTTTTTATACCTTAAAATTCGCTTGATAAGCGAGGTGACCTCATACCTTTGGAACCAGTTGTATGCGTCAAGCTGTAGCGTTTAATTCCTTGGCTTGTAATCACGAGTCATACTTGCGATAAAGATTATTAGGGTCTGAATATGATGAATGTACCCGACGTTTGTTTGGACTTTAGTTACAGTTCTAATTTGTGGAACAAAGGATTATCAAGTACAGTTTATGCATAATACCACTGTGATTTATACAGGGTTTGTTGAAATGATTATAGAGGGTTGCATATGACACGTATGGCATTGATATCTACATCGGTGGATAGGGTAACTGTGGAAGCTTTGTCTCGTGACTTTTATCATTCAGTGGTTAAGCGTTTGTCCGTCAGCTGAACAAACGGTACTGAAGGTGAGTAGATATCAGAACCGCCATCGAAACCATCCACGCTGACGTGTTGCAGGAAGTGTGGAACGAAATGAATTATCGTGTACGTATCAGCGAAATAACAGAATGGACACTATTGAATAGTTATAATGCTCGCAAAGAACCTAGTACAGTAGTGGACAAAAGTTTAAGATGAGAGAGCAATGTAAAACGTAGTTTTATGGTTTGCAGATGTTGTCTGTATATTCACTTTATTGTTATCACGGTAGATCACTATTTATTGATTAGCGTAAAACACAAATTTCGTTTATCGTATTATTTCTTATGAAGTAGTTAATTTACTTTCATTGACTCTTTGGTCTTAAACATTTGTCCGATATTTTACCTTCAGTGTAATGCTTGTGGCGATTATTTTAAACCCCGACAATCACTTTGAATAACCCTGTGTTTATCAAAGTACTGAAATAGCAAGGGAACTTCCCCTTTCTTATGACGTATAATGCCTTAACTAATTACACGTCATTCAACATAATAACCATTAATTAACTACCATATTAATGAACTTAAAATTCTAATTTGCAACATTACGACACCTACTCTTTAATATTTTTGCTTTCTCTACCGAAGAACATTAATTATTACTTTCGTAATCGACGTCATTTTGTATCCATGTGTTTAATTTATAATTGTTGACTACAATTGCTCAATCATCTCAATTCTTCTACCCGTATAAGTTAATGTATCCTATTTAGTATTTCAAAGTATCCGAGAAAACTGAAATCTAATTAATTTAAATTGGTAACAACCCTTAAAAAGCAGTTTCGACAAATGTCTTTAGACATCTACGAAACCTTTTGAACTTTGTAATTTTACTTGAAACGTGGAAAATATCGAACTTCGAGTATCCCTATGTATCTTGAAAAATGAAGATATGGAGATATTTTAATTTAGGAGGGTAGTTTTGCCTCAACATTGCCTTTCGTAACTTTATGTTGACCAAGTGCATTGATCAAATTAACAATTTTTATAATTGTTCGTCTACGTCACTACTTTCGCACAACCTGCTCCTTACGCTGGAATCTAGCTGGAATATAATATTTGCAATATATTATTTACAATTGTCAAAAAAAGAAGAAGAAGACGGAGAGGGATTCAAGAGCATATTATTTATTAGTTATTATTATACAGCATAACGTGCGTGGACTACACCATGTCGAGAACTCCTGCCAATAATATAACGATTAAAAACAAAAGTATACGATCCGGCGCGATCCCACCGCTGCGAGTCCTGGATGGGGAGACGTGCGCATTCGAACATAAACCGATCACAGCAATATACAATGTATACAGGGTGTTCGGACAGCCCTGGGCTTAAATTGAAAGAGAAACTCCCTAAGACATTCTAAGACGAAAATCAAGAGTAACGATTTTGCGTTTGAGGCTTTGTTTACGAGTTATAACTAGTTAAAGATATCGTTTAATCCGGACCGTTTGACTCTTGAGAGCGGGTAACCGAGGCAACTCGGTCGGTAACGTCGCTGAGTCCACACTGATGCTCAAGCGTCGAACGGTCCGGATTAAACGATATCTTTAACTAGTTATAACCCGTAAACAAAGCCTCAAACGCAAAATCGTTACTCTTGATTTTCGTCTTAGAATGTCTCAGGGAGTTACTCTTTCAATTTAAGCCCAGGGCTGTCCGATCACCCTGTATTTATAACAACAATATTTATTAGAATATAACTGTGCGATATTTAAAGTCATCATCAGGTATGGAACATCTGCGACCGGCCACCATCGGATCGCGACGCGCCAGAACAAGGTGCCGTTCGTATAAATATCGGAAAGCTCCATCTCGGTGTCGCAATAAATCGCTCGGGGTACAGATTGAAAGAGCACGACCACTCCATGGACGATGGACGGGCCGAAGATGGGGTCCGGGCTGGGTGTAACTGAAAATCCCAGCCGCGGAGGGTGTTCTCTTTAATAAAACAGTCATACATTCGATTTATCGTGGTCGGTGTCCATCTCGGAGCTCACTATTTTTCACTTTCGGTGGATACGTACAGCGGCGGACAAAAGTTTACGACGAGAGGTCAATGTAAACCATAGTTTTATGATTTGTAAATATTGTCTGTATATTGATTTTTATCGTTATTATGATAGAACGTGAATTTAGATTTAACCCTTTACGCTTGGAGCGCCAGTTGTACAGCGGCGGACAAAAGTTTAAGACGAGAGGACAATGTAAAAGCCATAGTTTTATGATTTGCAAATATTGTTTGTATATTGATTTTTATTGTTATTAAGGTAGAACGCTATTTATTGATTAGCAGAGGATACGAATTTTGTTTATCGTGTTATTCGTTGCGAATTAATTAATTTATTTTCATTGATTCTTAAGCTTTTGCCCGCTACTGTACATTCTTGTTCACAAGTATGACGGCAGTTTTGGAAAACTAAATGAACCTGGAAAATAAAGCAATTGACAAACTAATTACTTAACCCTGCTGTTTTTCTCATTAATCCTTACTATAATCTGAATCATAGTGATCCGATGAAGAATAAGTATGATACTTTAAAAATACTATACAATCTACATATTATCTAATGTTCTTCAACCTATATAAACAAAAATTAACGTATGTTTAGTAAATACATGCAATATTTATTGAAACGTGATCTTCCAGAGAGCCAGCTTAAACAGCAATCACACATACCCCAATTACCTACTTAATTGTAAATACATTTTTACCAATACAGTGGCATAAAAGGTAACCACAAAAATGCCATAAACTATTCGTTATTTTGATCACTCCAATATAACAATTTTTCATCATTAATAAATTCTTCCGGTGCATCCAATAAATCAAACTAAATAAATTACATGAATTTACTATCGCGCTTAGCACGAGACCAGTAAGTTTCCTCGCACTTTTGAACGGGGGTGTACCTATTCACGTGTGCGTGTACACGTGGGTGCTGCCACGGGATACGCGTCCGGGGGATCGTGATTTGTCGACTACGCGACCGCATATTTACGGTTCGCTTGACCGGCCGCCTCACGGCTTACAGGCGAGCGAGCCTTCTATATGTATTTTCTGAATTTCACATTTCCCGAGGCATCTCCTCGAAGGGATATCGAGTTCGCCACGAGTTCCTAACGGCGGGGACCGAGGGTTACCGCGCTCGAGGGCGGCCCACCTCTAAGTCGATAAGGGCTTTGATATGCTAAGTCCGAATGATCTGGCTGGAGATGCGTGAACCGACCACGCACGTCTCTCCGCAATCGGAATTCGAGGACGGCCATGATGTTGGCCACGAAATTGTACGGCGGTCCACTCCTTCGCCACTCGAGATGAAAATTGAGACGCCTCTCTCTCTCTCTCTCTCTTTGGCATCAGTCATCTTGTGCGAGTTAATCGAAGATAGGCGAGGAAGGAGACCCTTCGATGGCTCGCATTGAACGTGTCAGCTCGACGAGATGACGAGGGGACTTGACTATGAAGATTTCTGAAGTCTGAAACGATCCTCCCTTGATTTTTGTTGGAAATTGAATACAGAAATACTACGAAGCAAAAATTAACCATAAACCAGCTTTCTCTTAACGTACTTTCTCAAGGGCTTCTTCCAAGAAGCTAAGCCACATCTGGCATTTTAGAAAGTTCGAAAACATCGAGAAACAGAACAATGGGGCTGAAGGACCCGGACGGGGTTGTAAGAATTTCGACCACTGCGTTCTGCTAGTCTTGTGACAAAACTCGCTAGGTGCGGTCATAATTGCCCTTCCTCGTGCTATATAAAAGTATTAATAAATATCTGAGTATTATTTCACAAATAAGAGTTTATTTCATTCAGCAATATAAAACCCCATTCCCAATAATTTTTAACCCTTTGCGGACGGAGCAGTAAAGAAAATAGTTACGTCGCGCATTAGTGTTATAAAAACTAAAGCTGTATTTAAATAAATTTTTCATAAAATCTAACAAAATCGTAAACAAACAAATTTAGGCCAACTTGACTTCTTAGGCTAGTATATCCATGCGTATCTTATACATGTCGTTTACGACAGACAAACGTCAGCCGCAGCGCGAGAGTTGGGCGGATATATTCGACACTCGTCCGCAAAGGGTTAATTGCATCGTGCAGGGTGTTAAGTTGGAGTTTAACGCGTTGAATGCCAGGCCAGTTTTACGAGGTTGTTCAGTGGCGCCACGATGAATTTTTTATTATATGATACGTATAATGTTGAAATATTGCCTACAACAAATAAGCTACAGTTTGTAGCTATTTTTAGATGTTTTATATTGGATTAATTTCTTCACACCATTGCATTAACGATGGTAATAATGAAAAATTGATAAGTATTGATATTTTTCCAAATTATGTACTGGGTGACCCCCGTGGCATTCAACGTGTTAATAGAAGTTTTAAGGATTTGTAGTATCGAATCAAAGAAGAAAGAAACGTACGCTGAACGTAGATCCTAGGATTAATCGTTTCGATGAAAAACATAAAAGTTTGCTTTTGTGTAACGTTCCTGTGAAATTTGTTTGGAAGCACTGCATAATTTAAGGGTTAGAAATACGAGAAATTGCCACCAATATACGTAAATAGTGAGAATTTCGTATTGGTAAGATAGTTAACAGAGTGGGTGGGTTCGATTCATATAGGTACAGGTCGAAAAGTAATTCCAAACTTTTGTAAATACGGAATTACGTGGAAATTATGACTTCTAAAGTATCGAATCTCTTAATTTTACTGCTCTCTGTAGAACAAACAATTTTTTCACCTTCAAGTACACTTTTTGTTATCCAAATTTCCTGCTCAATCAAATTGCCCTGTCTTTCGCGGTCGATAAATAACTCGGCTGTCTGAACCTGAACTTTGAACCTGGTCTCTGCCGATGCATCAATCGGCCACGTCTGGGGTGGAAAGTAGAATGAATCGAAAGGGAAAAGAAGAGAGTACCCTTGGAAGACTTTAAGATTTCCATTATTGCCGTTCGTGCGCTGTTGTTGCACTTGAAGAATCGCTCACCGACACTCACCAACTTCGCTGGCATATACCACGAAATCTCGTTCGGTCATTAAACCTGAACCCTCGCGAATCAACCCTTTCTCTCTCCCTCTCCCTCTCTTCCTTCTCCTCTTCTAAGCCTTCCTCCTCCATTTTCTCTCTTTCCCTCTGTTCCTCATTTTGCACACCTCTCTCTCTCTCTCTTTTACTTTCTTACTCTCTCTTTCCCATCTCTCTCGCTATCACTCTCTCTCTCTCTTTTACTTTCTTACTCTCTCTTTCCCATCTCTCTCGCTATCACTCTCTCTCTCTTTCTCCTTTCTTTCACTACCTCTTTCTCCTTTCTCTCACTCCTTCTTTCTCCTTTCTCTCACTCCTTCTTTCTCCTTTCCCTCACTTCTTCTTTCTCCTTTCTCTCACTCTCTCTTTCTCCTCTCTCTATCTCTCTCCCTCTCTCCCATCTTCCTCAAACACTCTCTTCCCCTCCCCCTCTCTCTCCATCTCCCTCTTTCTCTTTCTCCCTCTGCTCGATTCACGGTTGTCAATTTACGAAACCGCCGCGCCGCCTCGCACCTGCATTCCCTGCTCAAGGTGGAACACGGTAACTCATGTACAGGCAAATACACGAAAGGTGTTCCGTCTTGGCACAGGGTGCTCCGATCAGCCGCGGAATCGAGCCGGCAGCTGTGTGACGCGTCGATGTTCGCCAGGTACCCGGACGGGTACGTACACGAGGGAGGAAGAGCAACACAATCTGCTCGCGAGATACACTTGTCGGTGGAGCTGGCCACGGTAGCGAACGCCTCTGTCCGCGTTAAGAGCAGGTCCGGAGCCGTTCGAGCATGAAGAACCCACTGAACCATATTTAGCGCTATCGTGTTGTATTAAGCCCCGTCGCGGGCCGTGGCTTGATAAGACACGACGTGTTAAAAGTTTCGAGTGATACGTCTAACAGGGTGCAGGTATAATACGCGCTCGCACGCGTGTAAATAAAGGCGATGTGCGAACGAGGCGGCCGGACTCGTGTCCCGGTGCGAGCGGGCACGCCGGCCAGTTTCTGCCGGTGGGAATTTTTTCGCTGGAACGACCAGCCGAGACGTTGATCGAACGAAACTGGGATACACGAGCCGTCTTGTTCGACGTATTTTGGTAGCTTAAACGTGGGCGATGTATACTCGGTTGATCGGTTGGCACGATGTTGTTTTAATATACGGTAGCGGACAAAAATTCAAGACCAAAGGGTCAAAGAAAACGAATTAATCCTTTGCACTCGAGAGGTGACCGTTAGTCGTTTAACAATACCAACTTTAAAAATTTTCTAATTCGAAATATTTATTATGATTCACGTACATTAAACTTCATTTAGTTTAGTTAAGTCGTATGTTAAAATTTACATTAACGTCCGGGTCTGGACTAACGTTTGAAAATTTGCGAAACTATCTTATGCTAGGATTACGATGTCCCATGAGAGGGGACAGCAGAGTGCAAAGGGTTAATTAATCCGTTCACTGTCAGACAAATTTAGAGTGTCTTGCCATGGGTGCCAAGATTTTATTTAAAAAAAAAACAGGAAAGTTTTAGCAAAACCCAATAATATTAAGTTTTGAGATATAGTATTGAAATGGCATTTACTGTAATTTGAAAATGAGAAAAAAAACAGTACGGGATATCTCGTAATCGACAGTATTGGTAATTGCGCTTATATCTCGCAGATATCTTGTAGTTGACAGTGAATGGGTTAATTAATAAGAAGTAGGACGATAAATAAAATTCGTATTCTATGCTAATCATAATTAGTGTTCTACCATGATAAAACAATACCATTGTTTTACATTGTCCCTGTCGTCTTAAACTTTCGTCCGCTACTGTACATATGTTGAACCCCGTTGAATTTTAATAGGGTGATGGCGGGAAAGGGATAGTGGCTCATTTTTATGTTAACCGAGAATATATTTGTTTTCGTGAATTAAATATGGCGGACAATTAACATAGACACCGATATTACTTTGATAACACATAAACGAATAATGTACAAAAGTAAGGGTGAAAGTGTTGAAAACAGTTACCCTTTCATCTACGAAGCAATGTAATTTTTGGTTTTCATACCTAAACGTTCACTCTTGCAATACATGCATAGTACACGCACAGATTTCGAAACAAAAGAGTTAAAACTCAAAGTATACTGGTTATGTTGATATTTTTGAAACAGCCCTCGTTTTAAATTGCAAACGTTAAATTCCGAAAACAGGGAGTTTATTTTTATTTTTTATTTTATTTTACTTTATTTTAACGGGTCAAGCACTTTGGATACAATGCTAACGAAAAAAGGAGAAAAGAATAATTTTTCTATGCAAGATCTTAAAGCTAAGGTACGTTACGATACAGTTAAACGAGTTAAACAACGATTCTTTCACAGGTTCGTTCAACGAGGAACGAACGCAAATTTCATATTTCGATAGCAGACGGATGGATAGTAGAAATTCGTAAGATTGACATTTCAATCGCACGAATTTTCATCACCGGAACACCGTGAATTGTGTTTTGGCCTAGATTAAAAGCGAGACGCGGGGAGTTGGTTTGCCCGGCCCGCACTGCGGTTTATGCTCGCATCTCGCCTGCTCGTATACGAGCACTTACTCTTTCATTACGTTTTAAACGCGGCCCCTAAACGCACTCATAAATTCGTTAAAGATTTCGCGTTTCAACTATTTAAATATTCATGCGAGAAGTTTCGGTGCTTCCAGTCAAGGGGAAATGAAAAACGGACAGAAAAGAGCAGGAAAACGTCACTAATTCGAATGAACATAACCTTCAATTGACGAGCTTCGAAAGAAAAAGTTTATCTAATCGATGCGTTAGGCCTGTAAAAGAAATGTTTCCTAATTATAAATAAAAGAGTTTACGCAAATCGCAGAAATACACTCGTTGGCCGTTAGGATAGGAAGGTGGAATTTTTTGTCGCACCTGAAGGGTTAAATTAAGTACAAAAGTAAAGTGTCGTTAATCATTTGATCCAGGTAACCTTAGAAAGGTATAAGTTGCGTTGGGCATCGTTACGCCCAAACGATTAGTATCCAACAATGTCGAAGTATAACTGAAAACAGTGGGAAACATTTGGTAGCGATTAATTATGAATACGATACAAAACGTGTATACATTTTCCACCAAAAACGATGGCAACCGTTGGTTGGCACGCATTATTTATTTCTACAGCGTCGATTAATTACGGGAGAACACGAGAAGATAGCGCGAACGCGTATTGATTCGATTCTTGTCGCGAAACACCGGAAACAATGCGAGGCTCGTGCAGGTTAAATAAATTCCGTACGAGCCTCAATTCTAAATCCCCGCGCCCCGCCGGTTTTGCATGCACGTTTTACGAATTAAACTCATCGACGTTGTCACTTTGTGCGGAATTAACGATCCGATATTGTGTCTCAGCAGCGGCAATTAATTTATTTTCGTATTCCGGCCGGCTTAATTATACTTTATTACCGGTTTTAA
>JAOPTO010001473.1:18718-172906 GCA_033822845.1 Tetrapedia diversipes | reverse complement strand
AAACCTATAACACTTTATTCATTCGTCATAAGATTTTATCTTAACGCCAAAAATAGATTGAGGGTCGATTAAAGAATTCAAAAATTATCGTGCACCTTTGAGCGATCGAACGTCTATCAACGACGCGAATAGATCACACCGGGTCATTCGCGACCCTCGCCAAAAATCAGACTCGCATCGGTTGATCGTCCAAAGGGCTAAGGTTTCCATCGAAACGGCTGGCCGGTCGTTTCCGCTCGTTTACGGCTCGAATTCGAGGCTCGACGCTTCACGGGCCGCTGGCGTTTCGATCGGTTTCCGGATATTCCGCGTAGCTGTATTCAATTTGCCGGAGTAATGAATTAAGGGCACATTAATTTAGAAAGCACTCGTTACGTTTCGTGATTCGAGGGCGAGCGAGCCGCAACACCGAACCCCGAAATTACTCTTCGACGGTAGCAGCGTCAGGTATCGATCGGCAATTATCGTAACGGCCAGGGTCTGCGACCGATGAATTTTTTCCTAGAAAAGGCATCGATTTCCACGGATTCCCTCCTATTCACGGGACGGGAAAAAGTCCGGGACAAAGTGGAATGAAGGCTTGTCTTTCCTTTCTTCGGCCCCGTCCATTCGTTCCCTTTTTCCCTCCCCGCCGATTCGTTAATTATTCCTTTCCCGTTTTACCTGCGATATTATTCAAATTTCTTGCACGGTCGGCGATCGAAGATCGAAGACCCGACCCGGGAGCGTGGTTTCTTTACCAGCGACGTTCCTCTTCGTCGGTTAATCGAGACGGGGGCCTCTAATTGACGTACCAGCCCCCGTTCGTTTCTTTTCTGCCCTCTGTGCGCGGATCAGTAGCGTCTTTGTAATCCCGTTGAATCGCGAGCTGGCTGATTCGTAGCCGCCCAGGAGTTTCTGTTTCCCGTCTCGATCCAAGCGACCTGATTTACATCACAACGAGCCGCTCTGTTTCAGCGCTGGTACACGCGCGCGCCGTTCATTCATCACGCGGCGAAGTTTCGCGGGCTCGATGTGATACATTATTTATCGAGTTGGCTAGTTCGAATGCGCGAGGAAGGGAAGTCTTGCAGGGGCCCGCGACCGAATTTCGACGATCGATTAAAATTGTCCTGATTACTCTCCGCCGCGTAAGCCTACAGTAGCGGACAAAAGTTTGAGACCAAAGAGTTGTGGATAGTATGAGACAAATTCTGATGAATTTGGTGAACGCAAAATTGTTTATCGAATTAAATATCATAAACTGATATGTAGAGTATGTTTATTTGCTGTACTGCGATAGATTACACTGTGATGGATTGACTGATAGATCGAATGTATGACTGTGATAAATTGAATGTATAACTGTTAGATTGAATGTAACTGATAGATTGAATGATAGATCGAATGTATACCTGTGATTGTGACTGTTAACTGTGACTGAGTCGCGCCCAGGGAAGTTTGTGTTTTATATTCCCTGAACGCGTCGAGAAGGGGAAAATGTGGTGACATGGAAGGGACTCTCTGCGAGTGTTTTCCGGATTCTAATAAGGCTGCAATTAAACACCCGTGGTAATGACGATCGGCTGGCCGTTTGACGGGCCGATGTTCAGGCTCTGTTGTAAAGTGTTTGATGCAGCCTCTTAGAACACCCGCAGAGTTTCCGTGTCCCCACAGATATATAATTATATTCCAATTTATAATAAATATATATATTTGCCGCAGCATTGTACATTCGTTTTCTTTGTTCTCAATTAAAAAAACAAAGAAATATACTGGATCGTGCAGCAAAATGTCGTTCGTCTGCATCGAGCCTTAAGTCCTGTTTTCGTTATCCGCTGAAAGTTCTCCAATTAATTCCATTTCACGGTCCGCGGGACGATTGTTCAAATGAAACCCGACACGACCACCGAATATTCCCTGCGAATCAATTCGAATAATATGACCAAACGGAGATTAGTAGGCGAAGGTTGGAGAAGGGATTGGCGAAATTTCGAAAAATTCAATTAAAGAACGATCCGCAGGATCACGAGCGTTCTTAATTAAAACTCAGGCATATCAAAATTGTCGAGTACGTGCTTGCACGTGGTTCCATAATCAGTTTCAAAATTGAGGACCCCGGTAGAGCCTTGATACCTCGTGACGTTCGGTGGAAATTGAAGAAAAGCAAAACGCTTGAAAATTGAAATATTCCCATCGAAACGATCGCCGCGAAAATTTGGTCGTGTTACTAATTAAAAATTAAATTAACATATTTCCGTGAGCCAACAGGCCAACCGACAGTGACTGCGCGCCCTTCATAATAAATTGAATTAAATTTATACCGCGTCGGATTAATTTGCGTCCTCTCCCACCCTTGCGTTTCTTTTTCTTCCCGTTTTGTTCCACATTGTTTGCCGTCTTACTAATTAATGCGTTATAACGATACCTCTCGACGAACGACAGTGTCGTCGAGATCGGTCTGGATCGAGGGCTGTTAACGAAGATCGTTAACGCCAGTCGAAAACGAACCGCCTCGCTGATGTCGACGAGAATTCGTGCGAATCGCACCACGATACAGCATCTCGGATGGTTCGCGACGAACAAGACCAGCTAAAGCCAACCATCCAAAAAAAAGGAATTGCTAGACATTTTCTACTTTTCCAGCAAGATAAACGTCGTTTACTCTCGCAATCTGAGGTCTTACATTGGATGCACATGAAGCATTTTGTCTAATTTACCGGAGCTGTGTGATTCAATCCATCGACACTACCTGCCTTTTTGTTAGATCATAATCGCGATGTCTATTAGCGAGGGTAATAACCTTTGTGTAATAACATTGTGTCGAATCCGTCTCGATCAGTCTGTAAATGTCTAGCGAACGAGCAAGTCGAATAAAGCGATCGTTACAGACAGATTCGTGTATAACCAGCTAATTCCACTTTAACCCGCGTACTCCATCATTTTTCGTTCAATAACGAAAACACGTATGTTCCGTTCTTGGAATTGCGCAGGAGAAAATGGCAACCTTCCAGCTGAACAGAAATATCGATGCGAAATTCTGTGACGACAACGTGGATCAAAAAACGCTTCTAGTACGTCTATCCTTAGAAGTAATACTCGTTATAACGTACATGCATATACAGGTTCGTTCATGGGGCAAGAAAGGAGTCGTGAGCTCGGCCAGGATTGAATTACCTGAATAATGGCGATCTATCTTTCATTAAATTAGTCTCGCCGTTAATTTACTGCGGGGGTAACTCGAGAACGAGGCTCTTCTTCTAAGCTGAGCACGATTAACGGACAACCATTATCCTACGTTCTATAAATTCCGTGCTTATGCATGTACATATGCGTGAACGTAGATACGTACAGTTTTGTCGAGTAAACGTGACGATTTCACACCAATTACCATTATTCTGAAATTTTGTACATCATGTATTAAGACAGTGAGTAACACAGAATCCAAAAGACTAAACCCCCTTGCTTTAAGTATCTGTTATGGGATCTGATTTGTCAATGTTGTTTGCTCGTTATTTTTTCAGTCAAAAATGGAAGTATATATTTTTATTCCTCTGTCTATGAAAAACTATAACCAATCAGGTGGGCATTTCTTTCGCTAACCAACATTCCAGTCACGAACAATGGTACTTAAAGTTAGGACGCTTGCCTTTCCTTCTCCTCCTTGACCCGATTGGCTTCGATCTATCTGTCCTCCACCATTCGACTCTGACTCCTCCGGTCTTCACTTTTGCTCGGTCAAGCTGTACGTGCGTACTGAAAATGTACAGTGACAAAGAGAGAGAGGAGAGGGGGGGAGTGAGAGGGAGGGAGAGAGAGAGAGAAAGAGAGAGAGAGGGAGAGGGGATATTGAAAATGGAGTTTAATATTAGTAAATAAAATATTCTCTTATTTAAAATATTTTAATACTTTATTATATAATATGTAATGATATAATTTTGACCTAACCTTATTAACTTTGTCATGAGACTAGCAAATGCAGTGGTCGAAATTTCTGTGACCCTGTCCGGGTCCTTTAGCTCTTTTGTTCTGTATCTTAACATTTCTTTACTTTCTAAATTGCTAGATGTGGCTTGAGTTCTTGGAAGAAACCCTTGAGAAAGTACGTTAAGAGAAAACTGGTTTATGGTTAATTTTTGCTTCGTACTATTTCTGTATTCGATTTCCCACAAAGGTAGAGCAAATAGTTCGAATAATAATCAAGATCCCTTTCTTTCGTCGGCATAGTTTCTGGTCTTCGCAATAAAATCGAATAAAGTGCCGAGTAAGGCGATTTTACGGTGACCAAAAGAGTCCTTCTGCTTCAACGAAACTAGGATATAAAACTTCGAAATGTAATTACGATGGATCGTAATGATGGGGTGCGCTTTCAATAAATTCTTTATTCTCGCCGCGGAATGAATCATCGAAAGGGTGATTTTGTTAAATTTACAATCCGCTGTTTCTTGCGGCCGATCCCTTTTTTTTTTGCGCGCGGTTTAAGTGTGCCGTAAGACGTGTCTCGTTTAATTTTATTCAACTTCCAAAGATTCCTTTGCCCGTTCATTACGATATAGGCGATTTAAAACGACCCATCCGAGGCGTTCAACTAATTGTGGGATTGAAATTATTCGCCTGAGCAAAGCGCGTGCACTGGTATAACAGAAAGTTATGAAACTGAAAGTTTATAGGATCAGTGAGAAGAAGAGAGGAATGGTACAAGGAGAACCGCAAAATCTTGTTCTCCTCGGCTACTTAAGAACGTCAGTAAGAACGATCAAGTTAAAGGTAAGGAAGATAGGATTTATGGATAATTTTTGTAGAGCTACGAAGCATCGAATAACAAAGGTATTTTACAATAAGGATGCTTTAATTCGTTGCAACGTGCTTGTATCTCAAATGTTTAATTATCTATGTGAACGGTTGCTACTAGAAAACTCAAAACAAGGCTGAGTTATCTCACAATTCAATTAAGAACGTACATACGTCAAACGTTTATTCTGCAATCACTTTTACTGATTAAAATGAAAAATCTTCTTTTGATCTTCTAAGATGTTTAATACTTACATCTTTTACACACTTATCAGCTATTTATGAACCAGCTAGCACATAAACTCCGTAACCTGTATCTAACATAACCTAAACTTAATCTAGATTTGATACAATCCGAATGTAACTTATCATAATTCGAATTTAACTGTAAAAGAAGCAACATCAGTTAATTTTATTATTCGTAAATCGGTTTGACAAGTGCAATTCGTAAAGTTTATTTATTCAATTATATGACGGATAAACACCCTTTATAAAGAAGTAATACAGTGAAAATAAAAATAATTAAAAGATAAAGACGAAAAGTTATAAAATAACCGCCACGAAACGTGCAATCGTTCGATTTAACGAACACAGAAAATCGTGCGAGAAACTGGAACCTATAAATTAAACAGGTTATCTTCTCGAATATATTTCAAGAAAACATTCCTTGGCGCGATAATACGTTCAAGGGAAATGAGCCAATCACCGAGCACCGTTTTCGGAGCGACGTGTGCGAGGACGTGCAAGAATAAAGTACGGCACCGGCGTGCAGGACGAGGGCAATAGACTACGAAAATGTTGGGAGGTCGAGCGATAAACGTCACCTGGATGGTTGTACGGTACGATAATTGTACGATAACTTTTACAATGGACTTGCACCGTCCGCGCGAGCAAGCACGTTTCCACGTGAGAAACTTCGCGGATCGGGTATCGTCTTACGCGGATACGTTTAATTAAGCCGTGCGCTACGGACCAACAATCCCGCCACGACACGTTCCACGTTGTGCCAGACTTTTCTGGAGGGAAATTCTAAAAGAGCACGATTTTACTCCTATGTACGTATGTGAAACGACGATTGATAAATTGGAGAAAATTCGGAAGGAATGTTCGTTTCCTTGAATCTTTAAACTGTGCGGAGAATAATTTAATGTGACAGCGATCGAATCTTCGGTGGAAGATTTCAACGCTCGATCAGTGCATTTTTAATGTACGACGTTTGTTAGATTCTTTTCGGCGATGAAAGGTATAACGTGGGAATGACAGGATATCTTGATATTGGGAACATTTACTACAAACACAATACTAGTGTATGAGTAACAATAATGTTGTTCTCCAAACAAAGCATTCCGACCTAGAGTATTCAGCACTCAAAGGGTTAAATAAGAGTTTATTTTATTTGGTAATTTTAAACCCCTTTTCCGATAAGCGCTAATAATATAAACCTTCTCGTTCTACTGATGCTTCCTCCACCTCTATACACTATGTGACCCCCGTTGCAGCACGTGTTCGAGGAAATTAGGGGCGCGAGGCGTCCACGGATAGTACAGCGAGGAGAGAAAAAGCTTCGAGCGCGAATTGACGCTAGTTGGATCCCGGTGGCGTTCGATCATTCCTCACCCACAGCGGAGGGAGCAACCTGCTCGAGCGCTCTCGCGCCTCGAAACCGATCCTGGACGATAGCACACGGACTTCCGACGTCCATTACAGTCCACACGAGCGGCCACACACCTGTGCCCGCGGAGGATCTTCCCGAGATCCAGGATGTTTCGTCTGGGGGATACGTGGCGCGCAGCCCCGGGCGCTTCTGACAGACGATACGATAAATCAACAGTTCCTCCTCTCCTCTCTTCTGGTATCTGGACGGGCGCACTTTCCAGAGGAACTCGAGCTATCCGGGAGAGAGGGGGGGAGTTGGCCAACCTACCGTGGGGTGACACGGGTGAGATGGACGGGCAGGAAACCGAAATTACGCCCGCTTTACGCCGCCGCCGCCGCTATGCTTCTAATTTATTGTCTTTAAATGCAGATCCTCCGGAGCCTGTGGGCACCCGGCCGCCGCTAGGATGATACCTGTCTCTCTCCCTCTCTCTCTCTCCCCCCTTTCCCTCTCCCTCTCTCCCCCCTTTCCCTCTCCCTCTCTCTCTTCCTCTGTCTGTCTGTCTGTCTCTCTTTCTCTCTCTTCCCCCCCCTCTCTCTCTCTTTCTCTTTACCCCTCTTTATGTTGTAATCCACGTAAAACTACACTATCTGCTAAAAGTTTGCAGAGATGTACCGGCAAGTGAAGTATTACGCAGATCAAAATGAGTATACGTTCGATATTCGTACACTGGTTCCAAGCTGCGATCTTCTGTTCAAAGTATAAGGAAATAATTCTAAACGATGTTGTGCGCGGTGAAATTGTGTTGCCTGTGGTGAAAAGAAGGCTGTATACTTTTGTAGCAGTGAAATTGGATACCGTACAAAAAATGTGCAAGGATCGCGACGTTAAGATGGGGATTAAGATAAGCGTTAAGTATACATTTTACAATTTGTATTTAATCATGGAATAGAAGTAAGTAGAATGTGGGTATACTAAAACTGTTGACCGGCAGTGTACCTGCGTTCGCCTGTATTTATGGATGCGTTTCCCGCATTGAATACACACTGGGCCCGCAATTAGACGCGGCAATCAGGAAGTTCTCCTGGAACAGAAACGCGAACTCGTTCGGGTTCGCCCCGTGGCGACGAACGATTTCGTTGCCGCATCGGAGCCGAGATCTCTTTCTAAATGCATCGTAGATCCGACGTCGATAAGAGGCGGACCGTTTCGATATAAACCATCGCCTTTTACGTGGATACCTCTCTGTACTATGCACTCTCTCTCTCTCCCTTTCTCTCTTCCCTTCACATTTTCTCTCACGCATATAATTCCCCCCTCCCTATCACTCTTTCATCTCCTATTTTATCTTTCTCTCTCTCTCTTACTTTTTTCCTCACTCTCTCTCACTTTCTTTCTTTTTTCCCTTCATATTCTCTCTCACTCATATGACCCCCCCCCCCTCTTTCATCTCCTATTTCATCACTCTCTCTCTGTCACACACACATTTATAGTTTCTCCCTCTAGCCCTCTTTCTCTCTCTCTCTCTCTTTCTCACGCATGCAGTCTCATCCTTTGCTCACTCTCGTCTCTCTCTCTCTTTCTCTCTCTTTGTCACACACATGTATACAATTTTCCCCTCTAGCCCTCTTTCTCTCTCTCTCTCTCTCTCTCTCTCTCTTACGCATACAGTCTCATCCTTTGTTCACTCTTGTTCCCCCCCCCCCCCTTTCTGATATGTCGGAGCAACATGGAAAGATGCGCCTGTTTTAACCGGCCCGCCTGGAAACGTCAATCACTTGGTCAGTATCAGCGACTGGTATCGATGTTAGCCCGCGTTTCCGCGGTAATGTATGTTAATTATCGGTTAGACGTCGCGGTGGATCTATCCTAATTAGCATTTCGCTTTCCACTTGTGAATGGAACGAGAACGAAACAGGAACATTCGGCCTCGCACAATATTTGATTGCCAGTGTCGATTAGCATGATACGTCTAGCTCTGATATGTCTATTCCTGTAAGCAAGTATGGATGTCAGGAGCATTGAACTTCGCGGGGTAGTTCCCCGAATAACGTCCTGTGTCGATTATACACTGTCTTCTAATTACATCTAGTAGAAGATAGTTGCAATTGGTTGAGAGGAATGTTAATGTTTGCGCGAAGATCTTTGTTCGATAACGCTGTGAGTTAACCGTTTAGGATAATTTCCTGCGACGTCTAGTTTTCCGATATTCATGGCAGCAACTTTCATTCAGATGAATTTTACATAGACGTTCTTGATCGATACTCTCTGTTCCATTTAGAATAACTTTTTTTAAAACCAACATTTACGATATTTGTAGAAATTTTATCATATACCAAACTTCTTTATAAATGTAGCATCGTAGAAGATAGCTGAGCAGTTGTGAACATTCGGATGTAAGTTTTCATCAAAGATCATTTCTCCAGAAAGTCGACGAGCTTTTTTCTAGGGCGGACAATATGTGTCAAGGATCAGTCGAAAAATCATACTCTGAGAATCGTAAAATTTCACTCACCAACATTTTATTCGCACCTGTTGTCCTCTAGTACCTTTCTAATGATTTTGTTAGAAATTGACTACAGAAATACTACGAAGCAAAAATTAACAATAAACCAGTTTTCTCTTAACGTACATTCTCAAGGGATTCTTTTAAGAACCCAAGCCACATTTGACACTTTAAGAAGTTTGAAAACGTTCAGAAACAGAACAAAGGGGCTGAAGAACCCGAACGGAGTCGTAAGAATTTTGACCACTGCGTTCTGCTAGTTTCGTGATAAAGCTTGCAAGGTTCGGTCACAGTTGCCCTTCCTCGTGCTAAATAATAAAATATAATATTTCAAATAAGAGTGTATTTTATTTAAGCAATATAAAACCCCATTTCCAATGAAAACAATTTGATCAGCCTCACAGCGTCATATGGCTGTAGAGTATGTTTATTTGTTTGTACTGCGATAGATTACACTGTGATGGATTGACTGATAGATCGAATGTATGACTGTGATAGATTGAATGTAACTGATAGATTGAGTGATAGATCGAATGTATAACTGTGATTGTGATTGTGACTGTTAACTGTGACTGTTAGATTGTGTCGCGCCCAGGGAAGTTTGTGTTTTATATTCCTTGAACGCGTCGAGAAGGGGAAAATGTGGTGACATGGAAGGGACTCTCTGCGAGTGTTTTCCGGATTCTAATAAGGCTGCAATCAAACACCCGTGGTAATGACGATCGGCTGGCCGTTTGGACCTAATGACGGGCCGATGTTCAGGCCCTGTTGTAAAGTGTTTGATGCAGCCCCTTAGAACACCCGCAAAGTTTCTGTGTCCCCACATGGCAATTTAGAAAGTTCGAAAACGTTAAGAAACAGAACAAAGGGGCTGAAGAATCAGGACGGGGTTGTAGGAATTTCGATCACTGCGTTTCGCTAGTCTCATGACAAAGCTCATAAGGTTCGATCACAGTTTTCCTTCCTCGTGCTACATAATAAAGCGTTATAATATCTCAAATAAGAGCGTATTTTATTTAAGCAATATAAAACCCCATTTCCGATAGATTTTATGACAATAAATTATTGTTACTTATCCCGTTCCACATAAATGTATCGAACGTCACAGAAGGCGTGGCATTATAACGTGGAAAATTCGCGCGTAATCGTGGCGCCATCGGGGAAACTCATTTTTCGCGACGCGGCATCGTGTTTTAACGCGGCTGGACGATCGCGATAAAATTTGCACTACGTATAGGCGGCGGCCTAATTGACTTGATCACTTGACATGGCACGCCACCAGTTATCAAATGGAGCTGTCGGCTCGAAGTATAATTTGATTTATATGTAATTACCGAGACCTCCATTATTTCCACGTGACGCGGATCAAACTCGAATTAGCTTAATCATAATCGAATAGCGGTCGCTTTCAGGATGCCCGTGAGCGATTAGTCGACGCTCCTTTGACGGATGATTCCGGCTCTTTGATTATCTCTGTTTGATCGAACACTTTTAATGCGTCTGGTCACAGTTTCGTATCTTGTCAACGTTGTCCTCTCGTTCGTCGCTTTTTCTTGGTTCTTACATATTCAGTTTGCTTTACTGGTTGAATTCGAGCAGCTTTCATGGAAATTCATCGTCCTATCTGTTTGTTTAACGAATTATGCAAGCGGCGCTATAAAGCTTGGGACAATCATTTGCAATTAGAAACACGTATGCGAAGATATTTAAAGCTACATGAAGGTTTGGATAAACAAATCAATTAAGATGAATTCAATATTCTCATTCAAGTATTTAAATTGAACTTTCAAACTTAAAAATTTAAATATTCGAATTAACTTGTTCAAATTTAAACATTGAAGTCCAAATATTCAAATACAAGTGTTCAAATTCAATTATTCGGATTTAAACTTTAAGTTTAAATATTTAAACTGAGGCACTGAAATTCGAACATTCGAATTTAAATGTTGTATCTGTTACGTCACTGGAAAAAATTAATGAAAACATTTTTTGGAATAGATTTATTTAATTTATTTACTCAGATTTGTTTACATGTATACTAAACGAAATGCCATCTAATTAAATCGATCTGTTTCTAAACATTCATGCTACCACATTTGAGTTAAAAATCTTTAAACATAACTTCAACTATAACGCATTCAATATAAGTATTTCATCGTTTAAAAATTAAATTGTATCTGCTAATGAAAGCAAGTAATTGTTTTTCACGATGTCGCCTTTTAATTAATTCAACGTTCTTCTTTTACGCTGATTCCCTAGAAAAGATGTAATTTTCATACGAAAGGGTTGTTGCAGGCAATCGCATTCAAATTTAACTTTCCCTGGGCAATTGATTCGATGTCCCCGGCACTGGCGAGCAACACGATGCTCTCCACAATTGTCCATTTCCGGGATCTCGCTGCACCGTTTCGCTCAAGAAAATTATGCCGGGCTGAAAGTCACAGGCCAATCCTGGATCCAAACGACCGTGCTGAACGGTTATGGCCAACATCGAAATACCGTTGCGAATATCGGTGGCCTCCTTAGGTCTTCCATTCCCCTACGCCTTTTTTCTCCCCTTTCTTTCTTTTTCATTGCTTTCAAGCCACGGCTTTTATTCTTTCCGTGTACAAGCGCATTTTAGCTTTCTTATAGACTGCGAGATAAAGCTGCGATTGCCCGATTCATGTTGTAAATATTCTGCTAAGGAAATAATGTAATCGAATTATTAATTATTAATCTATTTTAATTTAAAAGATGGAAATTCGGTAGCATAGATCTAGAGAGACATTGAAATTTAAAGGTCAATATCCAAAAATTTAAGGGAAATCAAACATTTAAATCTAAATATTTAAATCCAGGTGTACATCAAATTCCGATATTCAAACTTGACTGTTTAACTTTGCTTATTCCAATTCGAACATTCAAATTCAGTTATTTGAGCTGAAACATTCAGATTCGAATGTTTCAATTCAACTATCAAAATTTAGATTTATAAATCGACTGTTTAATTATAATTATTCAAGTTCAGACATTCAAATTCGAATATTTAAATTTAATTATTCAAACTCAAACATTTGAATCCAGGTACTCGGATCTAAATATTTATTTATTTATTTATTTAACAGGTAAACACCCTTTATAAAGTAGTAATACGGAAAAAATAAAAATAATTAAAAATATAAAAGTAGAAGTAAAACTAAAAGTATCCAAATTGAAATGTTCAATTTGAAAGTTTCCAGTCTGAATGTATAGGCGTTAATATTAGGGGGAACAGAAAGTGATGTCGTTTCTGCCATTCCATCTCTAGATAATTCCCTCCAAAAACCAATTCATTTTTATCGATCCGGCATTGAAAATTTGCATACTAGATGGCAAACGGTTGTTGATAACGAGGATGATTACATCATTGATTAAAAATAAAAACTCGTTAAAAATGTATGCGTTTGAATTTAATGCAAGAAAACGACATTACTTTCCAGTCCTCCTAATACGTATAGATCTCGTAATCATTTTCTTAATTTTTCGTTCGAAGCTATTCCCAATTCAATCTCACACTTTATCCCGTCCATTCTATTCTTAATGTTCCCCGCCCCCCCCCCCCTCTCTTATCACCCATAATCTCACGCTGACGTCGTTAAACTCTCGTTTCATTTTTCGCTGTTAATTATAACAAGATCTATCCAGCTGCCTCAAGCTCCACCCGTGCAGCCAGTAGCTGTTTACGATCGCCGTTTCCCGTTTCGCCCACGGTTAATTCATTTAGCCGTTGAACGGCACGGTGAGCGCGAATCGAGTTAATATCGAGTGTACCGTCGAGCCTGGTCGCCGGTTATCCCTCTCTTCGTTATCGGGCCGTGGGATTGGAAAAAAAAAGAGTGCTCTGTTACCATGGCAGTCAAATCGATTACTGATTGGCAGGTAATGCGCGTGTAATGCCACGACCGGCGTCCGCCGCCCCTCTGTTTCGACGTATGCACTTGTTGAGCGGAAAACTGCCGAAGGATACGCGTTCGATATATTCGTCCACGTCTACGGAACCGTCAATTAAATTGACTGAACCGCGACAGTCGTCGAAGGGGGTCGAACATCTTTTTAATCGCACAATATAATAAAAGTCGATGTTGAGAAAATCAATTAGAGATTTGAAATAAATGTAGTCGATTATACGAATATTTGAATAGCGCGGAAATAGTGCTTATAAAAATTAAATATTTCAGTCTTTAACACTTTGAGCGCTGAATACTCTAGGTCGAAATACGGATAGCATTGTTGTAGGAAATGTTCTATAAAATGTAGAACGGAAGATGGAATTCAGGTGTGAAAAATAAAAGTGAAGCGATTAAAATATTAATAAAACTATATTTAAAACAATTTAACAAAAACAACTTAAACGACTTTACAACTTAGCAACTTTAACACTCTTTCTACGTTCAATACTTTCTGCTACGTTAGTCAAAAGCTTTCTGACTCGCGCTCGCATTTTCCCCGTCATATATTCTTCCAAACACTCGTTTCCTTTCATTCTAATTGTCAACCTTTCTCACTCTACGCATTCGGTCACGACCACCCAGAATTTCTCAGTCACGCTGTTTTCCAAAGTTCTCATCTTTCACGCCTTAGAAACATTCGAGCCCAACCATTCTGCGTTCGCACGACAATCGCCCAACTCAAGTACTCTTCAGACTTTCCCAAACTCGCATCCGCTCGATCGCATTCCTACATCATAGGCTGTGCTTTTCTATCATTTTGTCGCGCGCTGTATTCCACAGATCCCGTAAGAATAAGCGTTCAGAAGGATCTTCGATCCAATATTTACACTTCGCTGCGTGCAATTGAATATGCTTGCCTAATAAAGTGTTCGACGCAACGGTTTATCCGGGAACCTCGATAACAGGGGGGAACAATACGCGCGAACGTAACGGGACGCATAAACGCGTATGCGCGTGCAAGTACGTATTTGCGATTACGCGAAACTTTCTCGAATGCCTATGATCGGAGTTAAGGCGCGAGCGTTATGTAGAATGCGCGCGGACAAGCCTGCGCGGCGACTTTTCCCGGAAGAGCTCGATCATCCGTAATCACCGATGCAAATCTCACACCTTGCGATCCACGGCGAACCGTTCGTGCAGATCCCGGAGAAAGTACGATTTTCGCGGAGAAGTACTTGGTCGGGTACACGTACCGTAGATAGGAATCGCCGTTGGTGCGCGATTAGCAAAAATGTCCGCCTCATATATAGAAACGTGCCGCACGCTGATTCCTTGGCTGCCATTTGCGCGAACCGTTGCTCGATGTCTCGGGCCAATTACAGTTGGTGATGGGATCGTGTACGTCTCTGTGGCTGCATGCCGAAACGACTCACAGCGAACGAAAAACGGCTGCCTGGCCGCGAAAATGTCCGAAATTCTGAATAACTTGTATGATTGAATTTTTTGTGATATTCGTCTCGTAAATCTTTGTAGATCTTTGTTTGAAGATTCGTTTGTAAATAAATGTTGTTTAACATTAGAACTATTAAAGCAGTTAGAATGATTAATTGGTGATTATTTATAGCAAAGCCTCAAAAGTTGGCTATTTAATTAAAAACTTTTTTTTTTATGTACAGTTAAAACTACGAAAAACGTGTACATAATTATTTTTTACACTTGTATAATAAAATTCTCATTTTTCAACCCTTCATTAATTTGCATTACAATTTCTTTTCTTTCTTTTCTTTAATATTCTTTAATACACCGTAATTTTGATATTTTCCAAATAATTCTTGAGTAGATTCAAATAACCATACTTTCTTTGTTAAATAAATATTTAAAAGTAGTTAAAAATTGATGCTTCGATGTTCAGTAAATCTATAAATTAGTATGGCCTCTTAACTAACATTTAATTCGAAATCTTTTTATGATTCATCGTTATCCTATGATCCTAAAGTTATTTCAGAATTAGCCGGGATTACCGATTTTTCGAGACAATCACGATATAAATTAACGTTTCTGTATTTGGCGGTGTTTGGACGATCGTCGAATTGATATGCATGATATTTCAAGCAATCAAGCAGCCAACGATGACACAGAAACGAGTACAGAGGCCTGTCCATCATCCGTGAATTGCTGCGAAAACATCTGACAGTTCTAAATCCGCGAGCTTCGATGCAATTAATATTATTTCTGGAGTACCAAGCTGTGTTCCCTCATGCATAGCGTGATTGGCAACGTAATACGTAATAATTTAAGAAAATCACAGGTCCAATACCGAATTTAATAATTGCATATGTACTATACGACTTAAAATAAAATAAGTTATTATTAATAAAAAAATAGCAACAAATATTTTCTTCTGTAAAGGTATTTTAAGTGGTTGATCAAGAAAGACGAATAACTCGTTAGACAAGTTATCGATATTTAACGAGTGTAATTAATTCATTTATTTCTTTTCAGTAGAAACTCTACTTCGAACCTTAATGTTCGAATCAGGTTAAAAAGTTTCATGTTTGCAATCACTTTACAGATACAGTGACGAAAATGAAAATTATTATTTTTACTTCGACAAATATGTAGTTTGCTCGAAAAATTGTCGCCAACGAGGAACAAAATTTTTAAATGCAAACAGACCGAATTCACCGTTTCCAGAGAGGAGTACCTGCGTTTTAGTAGCCAGCGAATTGTGTTAAAGGATAAACGACCGCGTTTTTAAATTGATCCACCCTGCGCAACGGGCTCGTTCTTTGTTATGCACGAGACAGACTGAATGGCGCGTAGAACGCGTAAGTTTGTTCGGTACACTCCCCGTAAACGTTCGCGGTCGTAATTTTTAATGCCGCTGTACGAGGCGCACGCAATTTCGTTACATTAACGACACGCTTTGCTTTTTTCTGAAATGAAGAAATTTGCCGTGCAAGCTAAATTGAAAAGGGTTGAACACGCCACCGTCCCGTGTCTAACTTTGCTTTCCATTTAACGTTTTATTTTTTTAAATTTTGTAATGCACCCTTACACGAAGCTGTCTATTTTGAGCGATATCGTATAACGCGTACTAAATAAAGATTAAACTATTAACACTTAGCCAACCGAATGGTGAGATCCCCCAATTTTTCCACAACAAGGGAGCTGTCATTGGTTCTACAAAATAAATTTTTACGACTTTGTCAAATTTTTAATGTCTCGCGTTATCTTCAGTCGCTACCGTTTCGTTCTTTCTTTGTTCGTTATCCATTTCTTTATCCTTCGTACACGCTTCTAATTCTTTTCTCTCTTTTCGATTTGATTCTGAATGGCGAAAGATCGTTAAGGACTTTGTCGGTGCGACTGGAAGCCAAGAGGCTTGTAATAATTGGTGTACCGTTTGCCCTGCGATTCTGAGCGTAATAAACGAGGATTCTCCTGCTGAAGCATTTATAAGCACGTAAGACACTTCAGTCGGAAGCTTATTTTAACAACGAGGCTTTTATTATTAAAAATCGCGGCCCAAGCCCGACCTCGCGACTCTGCGTTTCCTCCATTTGAAAGATTTCACTGATTAGCTGCTCGGGGTCAAAGATGTTATTCCTTTGGAAGTAGCTTCTTATATGCACAAGTATGCGCCTACTTTCTTAACTGTTTCTTAACTGATGCTGTAGGAACGTGTACCGACCAGAAAGAACCATTTCTGCGATTATACGAGCACCAATTATTCAGGATTTAATCTCAGGTTGTACTTTAAGAACACCTTGGTGTAAATAATTTGATCACTTATAAATGTGGAAGTATTTTTATACGCATTATACTGTTACGCAATAGTAACATACAAAACTTTAAAATCAAGCAAAATAATTAACTTCTTGGATTGCACGAGAAACGAAGATAACGAATATAATATTTCGTTGCTGTATAAGAGCAAATTTCAAAAAAATACTATTTATAAACTATGTTTGTAAGCAGCAGTAAAAATGTGAACCTGACCGGGGTCCCACTTCAATGAAATTTTTAGAAATAAATCATGGACATATTCATTATTGAACAAAACAATAATATTTATGAATTATAATAACATATAACGAAGAATTTCAGACAAACCGAGCCAACTTCTCTTATTTACCCCTGAGACGTCCTAGCAATCAACTTTTTATTTCTGCATGGTATATAAGTAACATATAACTTCGAAACCATAGTTTCACACTTTATCAAGTAGTGTCATATTATGTACAGTAACGGACAAAAGCTTAAGACGACAGGACAATGTAAAACATAATTTTATATTTCGTAAATATTGTTTATCTGTTCATTTTTATTGCCAATATAGTCGAGCACTATTTATTGATTAGCATAGAATACAAATTTTATTTATACTGTTGTTTCTTATTAATTAATTAATTTATTTTCTTCAACCCATTGGTCTTAAACTTTTGTCCTCTACTGTATCTCACCTTTCCCTTTACCTTGCTTTGTTCACTATTATTCAAATATTCAATTTTACACCGCTCTTCCCAATTCGCGATCAACGATTCGCCTAGATGAGAACGGCCACGGGTCCCCGTTTATAATTAACGAAATACCTGTACGCGCGACTCGGAGACGTCCGTTGAAAACGATGAACGTGCGATTAAGGTTGCTTCTTTTTCAATTCCCACCGGCCGGTGCCAGTCACGCAGCGCGCTGCTCTCGGTCTCTCTACGGCCGGGTCGGTCTGCCTCGCAGACAGTTGCCCCGAGATAATAATGCTAATTACAAGCGAGGACGTCGCGAGGGAGCCCAGGACGCGATATTTAAAAAGAGCTTTAATTCCATTTACATGCCGTCCCTTCCAGGAATCCGAGATTCGGTTGCGCTCCGCCACCCTACGAGCGATACCGCTGCCTTTCCATCGGAGACCGTCTCGAAATCGTCTACGGTGTGAGGGTTGATAGAATTCCATATTCGATTCTTATAACACCTGCTGGCTGTTTAATCCTTTGCACTCCGTTGTCCCCTCTCAGGGGACATTAGAATTTATTAGTGATTCCGGGGAATCGACTTATCCCAGCGCAACCTTTTCAGAAATGCATATTTCTGTGAAGTTTTCTGGTAAAATGGCACAAGATATCAAATCAAAATATGGTACAGTTACCAAGGTATGTAAAAAAATAGTGATTTTGAGGAACCGGGAATACGTCCATCCAATACGTTCGATATGACGCGGAGTGCAAAGGGTTAATAACGATTCGTCAATGATTTTTGCTCTTTACATCGAATTTTATTATTTCAATAGCTGTACACTTGTTCACTTCGGCGCAGGATTTACAATACTAGAGTGATCTGCGGACGATAGTACTTAACATTTTAAGTTAAGTTAGTTTCAGCATAAGCACTTAAAAACGACTGATTTTTGCGTGGATGCATTGCTAGTGATTTTATTATTAAACGATATTTTCTTCGCGTAATTAATAATTTAATATTTCTTCACAGTATACGTATGATATTGCTCAGAAACGTGTTACCTTCAGATAAAGGAACGTTAGAAAATTTACAAACGAAGCATGCAAAAAGCCGATTAATAGACTTCCGGTTGATAAAATGTTAATGAGGTAAACTTAACATACATATAAATTAAATAAAAGCGTAATTGAATATTTGTAAAGAATTTTTTTTTATTTATCTAACGGACATATGCCTATTCTGAATAGAGGAATGTAAATGTAAATGGTTATAAATACATAAACTATTAGTTAAGAAACAAGAAAGTAACAAACAATTCGTGGTCGCGATTGTCTTTAATTTAAACTCATCGCGGCGATTCCTAGATTCTTCTTAAGAAAACTCCACAACCGTGGCAATTAAATTCCCAATCTCCAGCTCTTAATTAATTTATATTATATTTCCCTTTACTTTTTAACTCCATTTACATGCAGTCAGTCCCTTCCAGGAATCCACGATTCGATTGCACTCCTCCGATCTATGCGACCTGCGATACCACTGCCTTTCTGCCGGACACTTTTTCCCTTCCCCATCCCTCCCTCATCGCCATTTCTCTTTCTCCCTCGCTCCTCGTTCGATCCTCGAGTCCTTCGAGAAACGAAATTCGACGATTTACATGCCGCGCAACTTTTACCTGCAATTTTTCGCCGTCTCCTTCCTCCGATTCGCGCCCGTTTCTGCGTCGGAGCGGAGAGTTTTGCCGGACTTTCCTTCGGGAAATTCCGAAGGGCTTAATCGACGCGCGTCGCCGCCTACTCGCGATTATCTCGTTCGATTACGTCTGTTATTCGCGCTCGACCGAACCGGCGACCCTGATCCAGGGTTTTCGGTGCAACCGAGTGCATCGAGAGCCCCGGGCGGAGATCCCTCCTTTTAAATCTCATCCCGTATTCCGCGGGAAAGACGAAATAAGAAGGTCTTGAACGGGCACGACTGATTAAGCTGTACCACGGCCCGCTGTACTTTCCATTTCTGGAAGCTGTTCCGTTTCCCCTTTTCATTTCTTTCCTTCATTTGCGTAAGACTTTAGAAACGCCTGGTTAACTCGAACTTGTTATTCTTGCCAGAGGTACAAAGACTAATGAGTAAAGGCTGAGCACTTTCCACTTTTTCATGCCGTTTCTACCCTCCATTCTCCTCCTCCTTCTTCTCCACCTTTTCTTCCCTCTTCTATCGCCATCCCTTTCATCGCTCTCTTTCTGGTTCTTCTTGCCTGCCGCTTCTATTTATTCTCCACCGACAGCCTTCGTTTCCCCTCTCGTCCGCATTTACGCGATTGCTTTGGCTGATAACGAAGAGCATAAATTATTTTCCATTGTAAAAGCGCTCGAACGAAGCATCCAGTCGACGCGACGCACCTTGTTGAAGTACGTACAATCAAATGAACTATGGTGCTTCGCAGCGCTTTCGATTGGATCCTCGACGATATTATGAGAATTTTATGAATGGTCTTGAATATTAAGAATTGTCTGATTGATGATTCTCTATTGTTTTAACATTCGTTATTGTTTCAATCCTGTGTACGCGTGAAATCTGATCAGTGTACGGTAACTGGAAAAATGCGGTGCTTGCGTCAGCTGCATTGTTTAATTACAATTAGTCTCAAGACGCTAAACTTTATTTACATTTAAATTCCTTTAATTCAGCTAAATCTAGTACTACAATATATAAATACGACCGTTTAATCCTTTCCATTCAAGAATTCGTAAAACTACATGTAGGAGCCAGAAATTACCCATAGATTTATTAAGTTTTATTTATACTAATTAGGATTTAAGATTATGAAGGTTTAGTGGCGAAATTATTTCGTGGGGCGGCACTGCCTGCGCGGAGGGCAGAAGATCGTGAGCGAGCGAAACGGAGTTGTAAAAACGATTACGAAATGTTTTTTTTTTTGACAGAAGACGTCCATCCTTTGTTCATTCCGTGCGCAATGTTCATGTAATTGTAACCTAACTCTCTTTTGTACTATTTTAAAATATATAATCTTTTATTAATTGTTTCCTACACTACATATGAAAATTTCTCGGCAAAAAAGAGAAATGTCAAACTTCAGCATTTTCTAGGAATCGCAAATTTTGTTTTTAACAATCTGGTTATCACGAATTGCGTATACACCATGCAGACCGTATTAAACTCTGGATGATATCCACGTTTTGAAGTCAAGTTGAAAATAAAAATTTGTTCACATAACTCGTATAAACCACTGTTAATACCCAAGAAATTTTCAAGAATAACCGTTTCGTTCTCTAATGAAAAATTCCCAAAGGCGCGGTATATTTTAATCGCGTCGAGGTAGTTTAACCCTTTAAGGTTGACAGAAAAGGTGTGTAATATAGAGTTACCATAATTTATTGAACGTGACTGGAAAAGAAGTTAGGAACGGTGTATATTTATACACAGCAGTTGGTTTTGCCACCTGTTTCTCATAAGCGAGCAATTTAGCGTAAAGTCGGAGAATCGTGGAGGAGCCGTGGGAGACTTTGCTTTTATGGAGATTCGGAGCCAGTTCGATGCCTCGAGGCTGTGCCTACGATATCCATCGATGTTTATCTAGATTCGAGTTACACGTTTCGCAAGATCGAGCGTCGTTTCCCTCATTTTTCCGTTTCGCGTAACGGTCGAACACGCCGGTCTCATCGTGTGCAATATACAGTGACTCACGAAACTCGTTACACATTTCCTTTCACTGTATTTCTCATCCGATTGAAACATATTAGTCGATCTTTCGTTATACTGATTAATAACCGCAGCACAGATCTTTATGCAAATTCGAAATTTTATATTACGCAGAACCTTTCCATTATACATACTTTTCGACGTTTCAATTAATCATAAACACATAAGAATAAATTATTTATTAATGAAAAAGGCTCAATAGATGTTCGAAAGAATGGTTATTAACACGAGATTTATGGACATTTCTTGAACATCCATTTTTAATATACATATACTAAGAAATAAGTTCAGGTTAGGTTCAGGTATACATCGTACAGAATTTGAAATTGCAAAGTTAAGAAGGAAATAGATTAGGGTATGTTCGAATCACTACATCGATAAAAGACAACAAAAATTGCTAGGAGTAATAGTAATTGTTTTTGGAAATTTAACTCATGAAATCCGAAATCCCGTAAACCTAGTGTTAAAGTATTATAGTGCATATTACTTGGTACGTTTCAATTAACTATAAACACATAAAAATATGTGAAATTTATTTTTATTAGTGGAAAAGGTTCAATAGACATTCGAAAAAATAGTTATTAAGATAATAATGAAACGGTCATTTTTAACAGCGATTTTGAATAAAAAGATCGTCATTTAATCATTTGATCGGTATCGTTCGCAGAAAAAGGTTAGAACTGGTTCGATGAAAATGTTGGCGGTTAATATCGATACGTGTGTGATAATCGTGTTTCGCAATTATATCTACGAATATGGTCGACGGGGAGGGAGAAAGCATTCAGATTGTGCTGGCTCGCGGAAAAAATCAGCGGTAACGACTTTGCGTTCTGACTTGTTGAACTTTAGGCGTGCTCGAGCTTAGCGTGCAAAGAGATTACGCGAGATGGAAAGTGAAACCGTGGAGGGGCTCGTGAGCCGAGGAACACGACGGTCTCCTCTTTAATATCCCTTTTGGTTGGCGATTTTCCTTTCTTGCACGTTGCCGCGACTTTACTTTAGAGATCTGCCCCGATTCACGAGAAACGCGTGGCGTGTTTTATTAAAAAACAGCTTCCATCGTGTGTTTCACTTAAAACAGAACTTTCACTGAGTGTCTTATCGAAAAGAAAACTTCTTTTAAGTTAGAGATTAGAAGTTCAGAAACGATTCTGTTTTGTATTTCTGAGGATGTTTTACATGTTTAAGTTACGATTATCGTACGCTTGATAAAGAAATTTTTTAGAAAACTAACAGAAAGGCTTGCAACCGCGAAACTGCGTTTCATTATCGAAGATATCACTTTCATGGGAATTTTAAAGCACTCTCGATTCTTGGAGGTCTCAGCAAATCACGACACGAGAGATTATTTGGACTCGATTAACTTGGAATATTCTGATAATCACTAACCATGCACAGCTTGAAAATGTTACAGACGTTACTTTATGTAAATTAGCTCGTACAGGTTCTTCAACCAGTGCTTTAACGCTCGAATCTAATGATGCCTTGTAACGATACCACTTTAAGTTTGAAAATGAAGGCCATTTTCTGTCCTCGTAACATCTCTCAACAATTTT
The DNA here is from genome assembly GCA_033822845.1 of Tetrapedia diversipes. Lineage (NCBI taxonomy): Eukaryota > Metazoa > Arthropoda > Insecta > Hymenoptera > Apidae > Tetrapedia > Tetrapedia diversipes. Next base: position 150,394 of record JAOPTO010001473.1, on the reverse strand, counting down.
TAAGACATAGATACAAAAGCAAACTCATAATATCTTCATCCCCTAATTATACATCCCACGAGCTGCAATAATACCTGATATAATACAACTACATTTACACTCGTGTCCAAGAACTCGTGAGAATGTTGTTCCATTCTCGTTCGAACCGTTTTGTACACTTTTTCCTTCCCCAGATTTACAAGATTCGAGAAAGCAGGATAAACGGTTCGGTTTGTCGAAAGTGATCAAGTATCCTATGTTCCACCTTAGAGTTCGCAATAGTTTTGCTGGAATTTGCAAATTTGAGGACCACTGCATTCAGTGTTGTACATCTACAGCGAATAAATTCACATTTCCATTTACGAATACAACCACAAATTGAATCACTTAGATGTTCGTTTTAGCACCTTCCGAATTCTTCTATGAATCAGCGTTAATCACACTTGACGATTGTCTATATAAAAAGACATGTCCTGACTGATTGACTGATTCATTATTGCAGAGCTTAAACTACTGAAGCTAAAAACATGAAATTTGGACAATAGGTTCCTTTTGCGACGTTGACACCCACCAAGCAAGGATTTTTTTATATTCCATTCTGAATGGGAAGAAATAGGGGTTGAAAGGTTGTTTGAAAATCTACCGATTTCAAAGCAAGCACTATAAAAACTGGTATTTAGCTTTTCGGTTAGAAATAAAGAAATAAGTGTTTCAACGCTTTTGAAAAATCGACCACCAAGGGGGTAAAATAAGGGGTGAAAGTTTGTTTGAAAATCCGTTGATTTTGAAGCAAGCACTATAACAACAAAAATCGCGGCAACAGCTAGTATTTCATATTTACGGAATAAGAACTGTCACGAACGAAAATATTTTGAGCCACGTTGCGAATCGCTGTCGCGCTTATTATCGTATCTGCGCGAGTGTAGCAGTGAACAGCGACTTCAAAGTTTCAGCAGTTACTCGAAATAATTACACCGTGAACAGAGTAGTTACTTCTCGCTCCCTCGAAAGCACACAACGAATTGCACACAGTTTCCCGACAGCGGAGCCAAGCTAACATTCTTTCCGCTAAGTTCCACGCTCTCGCGTTACCTCGGAACGGATGCCCTGCGAGCGGCAAGCGATTCCGCTGCTCCTTTCTTGGCGCGCAGAATTACCCGGGAACGTTATATTGCCAGGATACACCTTTTGGTATCCGCGCGCGAAGGATGTGCCAGCGAGAACTCCGACGAAACCGAAGGAGGAGGAGGTGGAAGAGGAAGAGCGGGGAGGAGATCCTTTTTATTCATGAAAAAAACCGACTGCCGGGGGGATCTGTACGGGGGAAAGATAATACAGACACTTCCTAGAGCAATTTCATTTTCGGTACATCCTCGCCGCAGGACAGCCCAGCTTAATCGGTTTTCGTCCGCGAGAAGGAAACGCCTCGACCATACTGGGAATAAAAAGGAGCTGCTCTTCCTCCCTCCTTTCCATCTCTCACTCACCCTCCCTCTCTCTCACTCTCTCTCATTCACTCTCTCGCTCTCTCACTCTGTCGCTCTCTCACACCACCACTCTCTCTTATTCTTTCTCTTTCTCACTCACTCACTCTCTCCCTCTCATTCAATCTCTTGCTCTCTCACACCATCGCTCTCTCTCATTCTTTCTCTCTCTCTCACTCACTCACTCTCTCGCTCCCTCACACCATCACTCTCTCTCATTTTCTCTCTTTCACTTTCTCTCTCTCTCTTTCTCTATCTGTCTCTCCCTCTCCTCTCCACCTCTCTCTTACTCTTCCATTCTCTCTCTTTCTCTCTTACCCCCTCTCTCTCCTGTTCAGTTTTCCACCCTTCGTCTCTCTCTATCACTGTCTGTCTCTGTCTCTCTTCCGCTTTTCCCGCTGCTCCTTTTTCTTTCTTCACCCCTCGCTGTACTTACTGCGGATGCAGCACTTTTAACGGCGGACCATTTCGTCACGAGGAGGAAGACGGGACGTGAACAATCGAAGGAAAGTTGAGACGTACATTTGTGCCTCGGCCGCTGACCATAAAGGAGGTCCATTCACCGTAAGGATATTATACGGGGACCGGGCGAACGATTCTCGCCCATTTTGTCGCTCGTACCACCACTTTTTTTTCGTGAAAGCAAGAATATATTTAACGGCACCGGGGCTTTCGCTGCTTTTTACCCCCAGCGTCAGCCTTCCAAAACATCCATCGTGCGTTTACTCGAAACTTTAGCAATGGCTCCTTAGACGAGCATCGTCGACGGCAATGCTTGAATCTGTGTTGAACGTTTAAGTTTAAGAATCTTTTTATAACGGATTCCTGTGAGAAACACTTTGACATCTACATACAATACAACTTATGTATGAATTAATAAGGAGACAAAATTGTTCGAATAAATGATCTTTATAGTAATAGAACAATTACTACTTCTTATTACTAAACTTTCTCCATTTAGATGGAGATTAAGAAAGTTAACAGTTTGTTTAAACGTCGGTGTGCCTTACACCATCTTTACTGTCAAATTTCAATTTTTGTTAAATGAACAGCTATTATCGGATGGCAATATGTTTCGATAATACAATATCTAGGTACAAGGTAGTTTAGATAAGGGAGGTTTTACTCTACTACTGCTGAATAGAAATTCCACAAATAACGAGAAACTAATTATTTATCAAAATAATTCGATTGAATTTTGTTGGTCTAAAAGTTTCGTAACTATTGCAAGATTCTTGCATAAACAATCTGCGGCCATCTTTGAATCTTGCTGTTTAGATGGGGAAAAACTTTTGGTAACCTTGGCCGGGAATGGCTCTGTTTTGATGACATGGCAGGAAGACGAGTCAACGACGGAAAGAAAAAAAGAAGTTCCACACGAGGCAACGTTCCATATTTATGGACAGAAGGGATCAGTCTGTCGGGACGCGAAAGGGTCCTCGACGGAGTCCATCACGGTCGTTGAATGGCGCGTGAAATTCGTACGAGGCTATTTGGCTAATGGACAGATAAAGGGCCTCGTTGACAATCTTTGGCGTTTCCAATCCTTTAATGCACGTCATAAGACACTGATAACGCTCCTGGGAAGAGAGAGGATCCTCGAGGACCGGGCGCAGTCGTTCGTGGACTTCTTTTCAGCCTCACGTACGCACACGACCCTCCCTTTTGATGTGTACGTACGAGTTCGCGCCCTTCCCTCCGAGCGATCTCCGGTGGTACCGTCGAGGCTGGACAATAACTTAGATAAGGGTCCGAAGATCCGCTTTAATACCGCGATTTTTCAAAGCGGCCGCATGAGAAAGCTCGCAGCGAGCCGAGCGTTTGAAACGCGTTCAGCTGGACCGACGTTCCTCCTTTCCTTTTTCATTCCTCGACGCTATGATACCTTTTACTCGGACAACGTACCCGAGAATACGTCCTTTAAGTGTATGTTAGGATTCACCTGTTTCCTTGGTGTTTCCAATCTAATCCAAGGATTTTTCTATTTCACTGCTTAATACTAAATTATCGAACTATGCTTATTTGCATCAATAGAATCAAAATTGAAAATTTTATGAAAAAATGTTTAACATATAAGAATCTTTATTTATGCATTTTACTAGAAATTATAGAAAATTGCAAACAGTGCACTACAGTAAAATTCACGATACTCCTACAAGAAATTGTGAATCAGTGATTTTGGCAATTTGGGAAGTGTTATTGTTGAAACAACTTTGGTAGTTTCTTTTTGATGAAATTTACTTTTTGATACTCCTCGATAATAATTCACAATAATATCCATTTCCATCGCTAACTGTCATGCATATGTAATCAGTTAACTCAAGGTTAGCTCAGAACGAGAAAGAAAAGACAACAAATTCTCATCTCCATACACAGGACCATTATCTTCCTCGCGTTTCGTGCTGCAGGTAACGCTTGTTCCCCTGGCCAGAAGCGATGGCGATTTTCCCTGACGTGTCAATCCACGGAGCATAGATCGCGTGGAGCGGCCGTGAAGGCACGCGGCACGTAAATAGCGAAGGAAGGAAGGAAGTAAGAAAGGAAGAGGGGAAGGAAGGAGAGCAAACGCGTAAGAGAAGGTCAGTCAGAGGCACCGCGAGGGAAAGAAGACGCCGCTCCAGAGACGGAAGGAGAGAGGTCAGCAGCAAGCAAGGACGACGGAGGGGGGCAGGAAGAACGGGGAGGGAGGAGGGGTCCGGGTTCTGGAGAGGGTTCGAGCATGGGCATGCACGATGCACGTAGCGAGATAACTGGTTTCGCGGAGCCTGCTATCATGGCACTCTAATTACCAGCCATTACACCCGGCGAACCCCTCTGAATCGTTGCGTTCTCTACCTACACTCGTACTAACCACTCGACCACCGAGACCGGTGTGTGCCCTGACCGCAGCTTTAAATGCGGAATTAATATACCGGCCGGCACTCATTTTGCGCCGGCGTTGTTGCACGTGGTTTTCTTTCGGTTCTCCCTCCCCCCACCCCCCACACGTTGTCCGGTTTCCTGTGTCTCTCGGCGTTGTCCACGACCGCCGTATCCCTATCGTTCTTTCGAGCGTCTTCCGGTTTTCCTGCTACGACGTTTCCGTCGCAGCAGCTTCTTCTTGATCTGCTCGTAACTAATGATAAACTACGGCTACGGATAGAATCTTGTTTCTTTTTTTTTTTAATGTTTTTTGAAACAGCGAATTTAAGGATTCTGGTAATTTCGACAGATATGAGGTTGGAGGTAATCGTAGGTTGTGGGTTTGTATTCTTTTTGAAACACGCGAAAATATCATAAGGTTCTTCAGTCTTTAAACTGTTTAAAATTGTTCCAGACGATAAACTTAACATGTATCTTTGGTGCCAGTGTGGCACTAACCCAGTACCAAATTTCGATAGATCGGCACCAAAATCGTCTCAATCCGTGTATTCGCAATTTCTCATCGATTCTGAAGCCGCGATTCTGTTACCAAACTTTCACACGAATTAACGCCAAAGATAGACCAAATCTTGTTTCCATCGCCAAGCTGCGCCACGATTTGAAATACCACCGATCTAGTATCACTCGCCACTGCACTGCTTGATGCGTTTTCGATCCGAACGTTAATACAAACCTCCATTGTACCATTGTTACCAGCGTGACACCGAAATTCGGCACACCAAGCTTGCAACGTGTTGACGGAGCGACGCTTAGCGTGCATCCTGAAATTTTGACATCGACGGACGCCAGTCTCGTTGCCGTGGACCGATCCCTCGCCCTTCCGAATGTCAGACCGTCGCATCGCCCGTAGCCTCTCACCCAAATAAAACACACGAATACACCAAAGGAAACGGCTGTTTTTTACGTACGACGATGTTTGATGTTCTCTCTGCGAAACGTTCTGTCGGACGTGTCACGCGCTCTCGCCAGCCGAGGATTTCGTTTCGCGAGCACGCGTTCGCGCTAGCCGACGCTACGTTGTTTTTCCACCGTCGTCGTTTCGTTCCCGGCCGCGCAGTCAAAGTGTTAAATTGGAGCATGTTTGCTCCCTTTTGGCACGCTCGGTCAGAGAGTCTAGGAAATCGCGCGTTAATTTCCTCGTTTCTCCCCCGTTCACCGTCCGGGGTTCTTCGTTCCTCGTTTTTTCTGTCCTCCCGCCCTCTCCCGCCCCCTGTCCCCGTCGCCGACCTCTAGCCATCCGTTCGCCACAGGGGAAATTGGTTTTTTCCATTGCACGGCGACGAGCTGGCACGAAAGCACGCGGATACACAGCCGGCCAAGTAGAAGCAGCCGTTTTTTCCCTCCCGAACAGGAACCTCGATTATACTCGAGAGGGGAGTACAACCGCGCCGTTTAATCGCGAAAGAAGCGCAATTTGTCGAACCTTCCCCCGCGTCAAATTGTTTCGGCCATTTCCGCTGAATCTTTCACGCGTTACCCTGGAACACATCACGGCCACGGGCTTTCTTCGAATTTATTACAAATTTTCGTGCAGCAATGATTTAAGTGCATTGTTATTCGTGACTTATGTATTGGATAGTTACGAATTTTGTATAAAATTACTCATCGCGTTAAGTAGAGGGTGGAACAACATGTTTTGTACGATATAAATAAGTAGTAACAAATAGTTACTTTAACCCTTTTACGGGTATGGGTGCATATATATGTGTGTCCGAAAATTATTCGCGTGGATTGTAGACGCATATATACGTTTGTCAATTTTTCCTCGCTCCCATTTAGAGCAACACAATTGTTAATAGAGTGCCGTTTACGCGAAACACTTCGACTGGAAGTATTCAGCAGTCAAGGGGTTAAGTACGTATAACGAGTATCCAATAAAACTGTTTTTACATAATAAGTATTTTACATAATAATTATTTTATGAAATCTCTGCGTGTACATATATGATAAATTTTATTTGTACAGGGTTTCTTTGTTAATTAAACCCCTCTTCCAACCAGGTAAACAATCTAACACCGATTTATGCGTTTCTCGACCTACGTCGACAACTTCCTATCCAATTAGTAAGTATGAATTGTAAATCGGTCACAGGAATGCACCAATAAAGTCACAAACAATTAATCACACTTGCGCTGATGTATTCCACCTATCGAAAAACAAGAAAACAACAATAAGAAATCCCACGTGAAAAAGTTAACTTGATCTCGCTTAGCCTCCTTCGTTCCTTCACCTGCCGGGGAACATAACCCACACAACTTATTCGCGATTCCCCGACAGCAATTCCATTTGCGTCCAGATAAAACAGACACCTTGTATGCACCGCGATCATTCGCGAGCCATCCGTGTATCCTCTGGTCGAGCGTGCGGCCGTGTCGACGTATATTCGCCGCATGTTTCATGCTCATTGGTTCCCCTTTCACATGAACTTTGTGCCGCGCCAGCCTCGGTCTCGTCCTCGTTTAGCCCCGTCGACTACGCTGCGACCCGCGCGCGCGGACCTCGTACGTACCGTACGCGGGTTCGCCAACGTTTCTATTCCATTTACGGACGGATAATTAGTTCGAGCGGAGTCGGAGCCAAGCAGTCGATCTTTTATCCCGACCGAACCTGTCGATTCGAGCAACGCGCGATTTCAGCGGCTCGCGTTTGCCCGACCTCTCTCGTTCCCCGTGCATCTCCTTTCTATCGATGCTCGGCTGGTAATTTATTGCCCGCGAAGGAGAAGGCTCCTCGCAGATACCGCCCTCGACGGGATCGACGAGCGTTTGATAATGTATCTGGAGAAAAGTGGAAACGGTTTCACATGCAAATCGCTGCGGATGCTCTCTCACGGATTCGTTGCTTGTTCGTCGATCGACTGTGTTCGGAACGGGTTGAAGTAATTGAACGGTAAGTTAATTCGAAAGGTTGAGATTTGAATAGGAGCATATAGATAATAACGGGGACAAATTTTTGGATAGAAGTAGAAGTAAATGTATTGCGTTTACAATGGATGAAACTAATGTTGTGTAGGGTACGCATAACTGTTCTAAGGATTAGGACAGTCATTTGTGGACACCGTATTAAATCGTCGAGCCGATAAACCGAAATGGCCCCGGGGTTTTTTCCCGATTTCTGCCGATTTTCTTATTTCATAGTTTTTATGTCGCGTCAGAAAGCAGATACTCGAAGATAATTAGCAGCTAGTCGCCTTGACGTGTACTTTCCCGATTTTCATTGGATAATTGGAATCATTTCTGAGAGAAGTTTTGTTTTTCTAACTAGTAATAAACATAGTTTATCTTTCGTTAGTGCTAGTGTTTTAATGGCAGTTCACAAACGCATCTCTAAATCCTAAACTCGTTTACTTAACAGTAAGAAATTGAATCGGTGACTGAAGAGTGATGGAAAAGTAATAAATTAAATATAGCTTATTACAAACATATAAATGTGTCAAAAATTTAATAAACAATTAAATGGTATCGTAGATGTAATAGTAAGCATCCAAATAAGAAATAATTAAATAACTGTGCAGGTAACTGAATGCTAAATAATAAAGTAACTAAGCAGCAGTGTTAACCACCGTGGCACTAAATACCGTGGTAACGTAAATATTAATACAAAACTGAACCAAACGGGTAGAAAAATATAAGAAACCCGAGCAAATATTATTCCATCCGAAGCAAAGTGATGCGAGACACGACGCTACATCCATTTAAGATAAACACCCCTCCGCTCGGTGTCCCCGAAGATTCGAGCCGTATGAATTTTCAATCGCCTCTCGTGTAACCGCGTCGAAGGAAAAGACTGGCGCGCCGGGGGACTGGCCCCCGCAGGGGAAAAAGCCCGGGGCCACGCGCATCCGCGAGCCGCGGAATAACAAACTGCATATTTATGAGCTTACTCTGAAAACGGATCTCGCGTTCGTCCGTGGAGATCGAATGGAGTCCCGCAACGTTCTCGACCGCGCGGGTCCGCGCCGGCAACGCGGAGGGAAACCAGAGTTTAAACGGTCCGTGGTTACCTTCTTACACGGTCCCGATTGTTGGGACAGCTTGTATAATGATAAGTAGGTCCCCGAGCGTGCCTGGTTGTGCGAGTACCTGGCGTTGTGTATACGACTTAACGAGATTGGCCGGCTACGTGCATAAGAATGCGCTGTTAATTAACCGCCCCGTATCGGGCATCTGATTGGCTATTTAATTGGATTAGGCACGGCGGGCACGGTTTCTATGAGAGCGAATACGCGGGCCGGGACTGTATGTACGTGGTAATTACGTTGGTACCTTGGTATACCTGTTACACGGGCCTGGTGGGTGCAGAATGCCGATTGCGTCTCGCGTTTTTCCTATCTCCACTGTTTCCTAGGCTTCTAACCCTGTTCCTGTATCTTTCTCTTTCTCTTTCTTGCCATCTTTCTCTCGTATTTTCTCCCTCTTTCCCTCCCTCTCCCTTTCTCCCCATTTATCTTTTCCTCACTGTCTTTTCTCTCCCTCTCTTCCCCTCTGTCTATTTTTTGTTGTCTCTCCTTTCTCTCTCTCCCTCTCCTCCTCCTCTCCCTCATCCGCTTCCCTTCTCTCTCTCTCTCTCTGTTTATCTTTGTTCTCTCTTTTTCCTCTTCTCCTTCTCCCCCTCGCTCTGCCCATATTTTGCTCCCTCACTCCTCTATCTCTCTTGTCCTTCTCCTATCTCTCTCTCTGTCCCTCGCTATCCATTTATCATCTATCTATCTTTCTATTATTGGCCCGTTCTCCTCGCGCGCTCTCCTCCTCTACATTCTAATTTGGTTTCTCGCGTAGATCGGCCCCTCTCGATGCGTTCCCTCATTTTCTGCAATCACGCAAATCACCATAAATCACTGTTACACGTGGAGCGGCGTTCGATCCGCGAGGTTCTGTTAAACAACCACGGCAAAATCGATCCGTGTACCGCTAGCCGATCGATGCTTACTGTTAAACCGCTACCACTTCGCGGCTATCTGCCGGGAATGGGCCGGCCGTTCAGCTATCTTAATTCAGAAAATGAACAGGTTCGCCGGCTGCTCGAAGCCGCCGCTCGCCGATGCCCCGTCGTCTACGAGATCGTTATTTCGCCGTGCTATTTCCGATCCGCACGGTCGTTGCTCGACCGGAAAATAAAAGCGGAAGCGGATACGTAACGAGATTAGGTGGTCGGAGAGTGCGATCCTCGGATTGAGATCGGTGGATTGGTTTTTCTTTTTTTGGAAATTCTAGTTTAGACGTTTATTCGTGGATGCGAAAAAATAGAACGTTCTATTGAGGTCTAATTTAATTATCTGTATTTAACGATCAAAAGTGCAATAATAGTGCAATGAATATTTAAGAAGATTTATGTAATTGTAGTCTTTATTTCAACATTTTATATTTAACATCTGTTATCACATTAAAGTGATAACAGATGTTAAAGTGTATAGTCATTGTTAACATGCATGGCTGCTGAAAATTTCTTTATTACATTCAAATAGGAACAATATCCCCCACGATTTCTAGGGATGAGAGTTTTTTCTGACTTACAAATTTCAAAATCTTTTCTTCAGAAACACGTTAAAAGTTTGTAATCGTTAACTCAGTTATATACATATCAAATCTCTGACTAATTTCTTTCACAGCGTAAAATCAATGCTACTAATTTCGATACTAACTTCTTTTGTTTCGACAGCCCTTCGAACACACCTCTAAATTCCACAATTCCTAATCAACATTGAACGATATTTTTAAGCATTTTCAGTTTTATAAAGTGTCACGAATTTGTTTGCATTAATAATTTGTCTAACAGAAGAAGAACTTATTACGGCAGGAATTAATTTGCTTTCCGAAACGAAGATTCCGCTCATGTCACTTTTTAATCATCGTGAGCAACGAGCGTGCATCAACAAACACGCGGAATCAGTCGACCTACAGTTGTCTCGTAAAGTCATCTCGCGCTGCCAATTAACGAGCCACAAGATGGGCACACGTGAAACGAAGCCGCGACTATTTCTCGGACAACGAAGACGCACGAAACGAGCCATCGCGTCGCGTCGAAATGGAGAGTTTAGAGATCGTTCGCGCGGCGAAATGAAGCGTTGGAAAGCGAACGAGCATCACGTGGGTGTTACCTGTTCTTTCCACGGGCCAAGCTTAAAGAAGAAACGCGGGCACCGCACGATGTAAGTAATGACATCGTAACGGTCGTTGATTTACAGGGAGCCGAAGCAGTAAATACGTTGCGAAGCGGCGATTCGGTCGTTTCTTCGCGGAAGCCCTCGAATTCGGCCGCAAATTGGCCCATCCGGTAGCCTGTTCGAGCTTCCGTTTCACGTTGCGTTCGCGTGTAAAATTTAGCTCGAAAGATCATTCGTTTTCAGTACCGATACCCTCCTTCGAAAGGTGTAGAACGATCGACGGTGGTGATTCGCATTTAACCCTTTGACTGCGGCGCGATACTCACGACTGACTGGCACGCATCGTTTTGTTTGTCAAACAAAACGCATATTTGTTGTTTTTTTGGTGCTACGTTACGTGAACCAATGAATTCCATGTTAGATCAGTTCAGTGAAATGATAGTACGAAAAATTTAAAAGATTCCCCATTGGTTCATATTTGTAGACATGTGAGAGTGTATAGATACGTTTTTCGTATCTACTGATGTACACACGAGGGCGTACAGTAGCCGATAAAAGTTTAAGACCAAAGAGTCAACAAAATTGAACTAACTAATTTATAAGGAATAGCATGATAAACAAAATTTGCATTTTATGCTAATCAATAAAGAGTGTTCTACCATAGTAACAATAAAAATGAATGTACAAATAAACTATATTCTAGATTGTCCTCCCGTACTAAATTTATGTCCGCTACTGTGGATTCAAACTTCCATCGCTATCCGTAGTACCTAGTTCCTATTTTTCGTCGATGCTCGTTAAAATTGTTCGTAACGCAAGTGAAAGCGGGAATCGGAGGATCCACGGAGCTGTACCGAACCGGTTGTACCGTGGCGTGACAATAGATACCCGATGCGGCCCGTAGACAGCGTGGGTGGACTACACGCTGCAAATCGTCAGTCGGATTGTTAACGCGTGTCACTCGGTTGCGCCGGCATGCACCGACACAATCATAAATACACGGCCCTTCTTGTGTTTCACGATACGTATTTCGTCGCACAATGGGTTTCGCGGAGTGGGCCAGCTTTCTTAATACGGCACGCGCGCGCGACTCTCAATGCCCCGCGAACAGTACTTACGCCTCGGTTACTTCATTGTTCGAGCGTTTTATTGTAAACCGTTTGAACCTCTTTCACGCGTTCGTATCTCTGGTATCTGGTTGTGCTCGACGCGAGCCACGGAGGCCTGAGAATGGGCCTGGCGAAAATTTATGCGATCCTTTACAGCTTGTATCGCTCGACCGAGCGAAAGCGAAGCTTTCAGCGCGCATGTCCAAGCAGAAATCGGAAGGAAGCCGGGTGATGTCCCCGTGGAAATATAGCCTGATCCTAAAATCAGCGAAATAGTCGCGTACACGTGTTTCGAAGCTCGGTACAGCGATTGAAAGAGACGATGTCTTTTGAAAGTCGTGCAGTTCTGCACAGTATCGATTTGAAAGACGTTTCAACTGCGTTTTATCGCTGGCAACCCTTAAGAGGAACTAAAGTTCTTTCGAATATTTAAACTATTGTAGGACAGATACACGCAGGCTTATATTAATTTAATAAATCACACTTAATCGCGTCGTCGAATGCCGTATAATTAATCTCTAATGAATGTAGAATCTCTAATCTTGTTAAATGAATGCCGTCGAATGTCGCCCGGCGGACATGCATCTCTTTTTATATGCATTAGCACAGGTGGTGAGGGTTTGCCAACATCGAATGTTCGAGAAGGCATTCTTTTTACCCATTAGAGTAAACCGTCATCGAACATTCGGGAAGGTTCCTCTCCACGCACCTGCGCTACCCTCCAGGACCGTACATTCACGAAGGACAAACGATGAACGTCACACACACACACACACTCGCGCTAACTCTCATACATTCTCTCACGTTATTACAAATTCGGCACCTCTACACTCTTATATAGAATTTACTACGTAAAGATGTTATATTTAATTGATTATATTTTTGTGAAAATTGTAAGCTAATTTTTATTATTATATGTCTTGCATGGTACAAATTTCTGTTTTCCGTATTTCCTTTTAGTACTCTATTTAAATATGATCGCAGGTGTATCATTTATTTCACAGTTGGTTGATCGGCAGTCGAGAATATCTTAGGAATCTTTTTACTTACCGTCCTTTACCCCAATTCTGTTCAAGAAATTCACTTTTACGCCATCAAGTTATACCTCGAGCAAAATATTTTTTACGCAAACGAATTATATTACACACTGTTAATTTCTAAGCGATTCCCTTTCCTCTCGGTTATACCACGCATTACGCCTCCTCTTACATAAATTGCAACAAGCTTTTTGTTACAAAAGCAAGTGCAACCCCTCTTAAGCGCAACGCACATCAAGGGTTTTAACTCGAGTTAATCTTCAATTCTTTCCTTCCCTTTCTCACGCCCCATATCCACTTCATCATACTATTCAACATACTCTTACCTACGTATTGTTGGGTGCAGAAAAGAAGTCGCTTAAAAAGAACATAGATCCGATTGGTTATAACCTCTATAGATGCACCTTTCTTAACGTAACCATGAAAATAGGTCACAAGTATTTTCGTCGAAATTAACTTCACGAAAACAATCAAACCAAACTAGCCAAATACTCCCTTCACTTCTGTGCCATCCCTAGTGATGGAAATGAGTATAACGCAAAAGACTTTATTAAAGGAACTTTATGCTACGCGTGACAATAAAATGTAAAATATGAATATGCGTGATTGCTCGCAATGGCTGCCTGTCACTGGGACGTCTCGTTGCAAAATAAATAAAAAAAAGAAAGTGGGCTCAATTCGGCTCTTCCCGCTCAGGGTGCGCGCAGGCATCCGTCGAATCTTCGGGAAGCGTCCATCCCAACACCTAGTGACCTTTTTTCAGCTTTCAACGGTAAATATTTCTGAAGCGCCCCGACGAAATTCCGCAGCGTCGACGCGCGTGAAAACGTTCGCAATCAGTGTACGGCTTTACGAATAAGCATCGATCGCCGCGTTCAGAGACAATCGAAATCGACTCGCCCTTTATCTACTCAATCTACCTGCGATCCAGCACGCCTATAAATACCTCGATTCGTAGCCGCGGGTCAGGCATCTTGCATTCATCTCGCGGCCGGTTACGGAACGGCGTTGCGCGCCGCGCTCGTACGCACGCCCACGCCGAAAATCGTTATTCATCGCGGTAATTGCGGCCCGATCACGCCGCCGTCGATCGGCCAACGTGCCGAACCATGGATCCACGGGCGGCGGCGGGACGCTATCGCTCACCATCGAGAGCACCATTCCGATCCATTCGATTCCGTCGATTTGTAACTGTAACCGCGACGATCGTTTCGCTCCGCAACGCAACGCGAAGTCGCGCTACCATTTGTCGATGGAAAATTGGCGCATTAATTCTCTTCGCCTCGGTATATGTTCGCATTGTCTTGTTGCGTGCTATCAACGGAGAGAGAGATAGAGACAAATGTTTCGACGAGAGGGAGAGAGGAACAGAAAAAGATAGAGAGAGGGAAAGAGAGAAAGATAGAGAGACAAACGTTTCGACGAGAGAGAGAAAGAGAGAGAGAGAGAGACAAATGTTTTGATGTGACAGAGAGAAAGAGAGAGAGAGAGACAAATGTTTCGATGTGACAGAGAGAAAGAGAGAGAGACAAATGTTTCGACGTGAGAGAGGGAAAGAGAGAGAGAGAGACAAATGTTTCGAAGTGAGAAAGAGAAAGAGAGAGGGGGAGAAAAGGGAGAAAGAGAAGGAGAGAGGAAGAGAGAAACAGAGAGAAACGGAGTGAGAAAGACGAAGAAGGGGTGAGAGAAAGAGAGAGAAAAAGATGGAGACAAATGCTTCGACGATCGTTTCGCTAGACACCCGTGAATAAGGGACGCCCGAGCGTACGCATAGTCGTTAAAAGATCGAATGATTGGAGGCCGAAGAAACGCTCGGCTTAGAGGGAAAATAATAACCGCGCGCTACTTTGTACCCCATTAGGTCTCGTTAACGATCGCCTGTCCGGGTGGATAATTATTTATAACCGGGAACCCCGGTATAATCGGTGCACGGCCAACTGAAAAAAAGTGTTTGCTGGCTGCAACAAGCGGACAGAGGCAGTGAGTTACAGGTCCGTTGATATTTGCGCTGGTGTTGGCTTGTTGTATCGCTGCTTTTGCGCCGCTGATATTTATGTGTATCGCGCCATGCATCATATTCGCTTCGGCCCCGTATTGTATTTATGGCGGGCGGCAGGAAAAATGGCACAATTAACAGTTCCGAAACGGGGCGCGCAGCTGCTACAAAAACTGGCCCGCTCGCCGAAATTCATTTTACAATATCCTGATTAACGTCCGCGATAATTCCGTGTTATCTGCCGGCGTGAATTGAAAGGCGTTTCGAGGCCACGTCAAACGGCACCACGGTTGTGTACTCGCGGTGGTGTTGTTTCCTCGAACAACCCGCGAAGGAATTGAATTTGCGTTCGTTTTTCCAGTCGTGCATTTTCCCTAGCTTGCGTACGAACGAACAATGTTGCCGCGGTGGGTTTTTGATGTTTAATTTATTCGTGGCTCGCTAATAACGCGCGGAGACTCGGCTCAACGCGACAGACATGTCTTGGAACGCCTACGGACGTCTTAAAGGAAATGCATTTAAGCTTACGTCAACCAGTGGTGCAAAAATGCGGACCGACTTCGTTGCCTACGATTTTCTTGTACGGAATACCTTTGCGTAATCGTTAAACAGCTTTGAGCAGCGTGTAAAAGGTATGAATCACTCGTCCCCGTTTCGAATCACTTTTAATCCGTTAAATCGATCTAGTGTGTGTCAAAGACAGGATAAATTTCAAGGGATTAGTGAGGATGATAGAACACTTCTGGTTGGCTAATTTAATTGTAGCCCTGAACTGTTTAAAAAAATATACTACAGGTTGAAATATAGGATATCTAGTGAAGGTATTCGTAATTGAAATTAAAGATTGTTGATCAATTTAGTTGGTACCACTTTAAGAGGTCTCTATATCAACAAATAATAACAAAGTACCTAAAATTTCGATATACAAAATTTATATATATATCGATACCTGCTATTAACTCTTTGCGCTCCAGAGGTAACTGTTAGTCACCAAATGATAGTTTCTCAAATTTTCAGACTTTAGTTACTTCGTTTATTATTAACTAGATTCAAAGGGTATTGCGATACATGCAAATTTCAGTATACCACTTAACTAAACTAAATGAAGTTTAATATAGGCGAATATTAATAAATATTCTGAATTTTTAAATTTTTAAAGTTAGTATCATTAAACGACTAACAGTCACCGCTCAAATGCAAATGGTTAAGCACTTTGACATCGAATCGACTGAATATCATCGATAGTATCAGCATCGAATCCATCGCTACCCCTGGGCTGGCCGTCGAAAGTGGAAAGAGGGGTAGCAGGGTATTAAGGGCGACGTTATCCGGCATTCGGACGGATATAATATCCGTACGTGGGCAGGTCGACTTACATATTAATGTAATACATAATCGCGCGGAGATTGGAGAGGCAGGACCCGGCCCCCAAGATGAATGAGCCTTACACAGCTGAAAAGGCATGCGGTTGATCCGACGTGTCGTAATCCTGACCCCGTGAGGCTCGTACGGTCGCTCGTTCGACCGCGCTCTCCGTGTCTTACCTGTATATCCGTTTAATCTGTTCGGCATACATCGACAGCCGGCATGCGGAGTCGCGAGCGCGCGCGTGCACGCTCGCCTACACACGTTATGTAGTAAATAATAGCGGCGATCGGAGAAAACTCCGATTGTAGTTAGCCGCTATCAGATGTTGGCTAAGTGAACAAGGAGTGTCTGGGAAAACGCACTCGCCATATGCATATATAGGTACATATGTACGTACACACCCGTCCATAAGTCATCGGACGCTCGATATCGTTACGATCTCGGTGCATCTCTCGCTCGAGTGAATTTAATAAACGATGCAAAATGTTTTACACAGCAACGCCGACCAAGACGCGTGCCGTGTTTTGGAGCAGTGTTACGCGTGTATGTAACGAACAAACGTTTTAACGCTAGGTTTACGAGACCCGTCAATTTGACGAGTTTTGGAGTTTAGCAACAAAACTTGCAAAAACAATTACTATTATTCCTAACTATTTTTGTTGACTTTTATCGATATAGTGATGTAAATATACCCTAATATATTTTCCTGTCAGCTCTGAAACTTCAAATTGTGCATGATGTATACTTATTTCTTAGTATATGTATATTAGAAATAGATATACAAGAAATGTCTGTAAATTTAGTGTTAATGTGAGTTCCAAATTCACTTTTTAACCGTAAATTTAGTAATACTGTATGAATATCCTTTTCCATCTTAAATAGTTTTGTAGTGTTTACCAAAATATCTGTTTTGTTTATGGCTTGAGGTTCTTACGAGATATTCCAACGTTTGCAGTTAAAAACAGAGGTTTTCATATATTACAAATATATTATGTTAGAATTTGAATATAGAATTAACCGAAAAACCTGCTTTCTCTTAACGTACTTTCTGAAGGGTTTCTTTCAAGAACCCAAGCCAAATCTGGCAATTTAAAAAGTAAGAAAACGTTAAGATACAGAACAGAGGGACTAAGGGACCCGAACGAGGTCGTAGGAATTTCAACCACTGCGTTTTCCAGTTTCATGACAAAGTTCGTGAAGTTCGGTTAGAGTTGCACCTTCCTGGTGTCATTGTAATAAAGGATTAAAGTATTTGAAATAAGTCCTTATTTTATTTAGTAATTTTAAACCCCATTTCCAATATATTAAGTAATAACTTCACAAATGTTTTAATAACTTTCTATGAATCTATTATATCCTCTTAGTTTTCCCTAATCCCTCTAACACTTTTGCACGAGGTTGTACGTACGTATGAGCCATAACATTTCTGAATTGCCAACGACCGACGTTCACGACTATGCGAAAGACCGACGACAAATTTTTCCTCGAAGATTTTTCCATCGCTGAATTCAACAAGATTTTTTTCCCATCCGGTCAGATTGATTTTATGGATTCTGCGTTCGGCGTTTAGCTAAACAAGTCGCGCGCCGAACATTTTCTAAACGCCTGGCGATCCACGCTCATCTTCCTGTGTACAGACCGCACTTTCGTGCTGAAGAAGGCACTTTCGTCGGCGCGTCGTTTAAAATTCCCCGGGAAGAGTTTTCCTCACTGCTCCATGCCATGCAGTGTCACGTTTAACGTCGCTTCTCGATACTTTGGCGTTTACGGCCGTGATTTACGCGCGAACTGCTTCGGATACGACTCATCGAACGACCATGTTTGCGGTTGAATTTTGGTATGCTTAGTACCAGGAACGGGCACTCGGAATGCCGTGCAAAGGGAAGAAAGGGAACAAGATGCGGAGGACGAAAAAGTGAATGTTCCGAGAAGTAGAAATGGTACGGTGTCGTATGAATCACTGAACGAAGAATTTATTTTTTCGAAGCATTATACGTAAGCACGCACGTGCAAACTTTCAATGGACGCGTTCGAAGGGAATTACTTTCACACCGTGTGTATCTTTTAATTTAAGCTGACACAAATTTCACAGTGATCGTAAGTACATCGCCCTTCGCAAGCATTTAAAAGAGTTTCGTGTACCATTTGAGAGATCTAGTAATGTAATTTAAAATTAAGGATTATGATAGTATTTACTTTACTTTTAGGAATACACGAATTATACGTGTTCAAAGGAAAATTAACCATACTAAGATCTACAAATTAATGTCGAAATTGTATACCTTGGATTCTAAACTTTAGGATTAAACGTAAGCCACTATGAACAACTGTAGGAATGCGATCGAGCGGATGCGAGTTTGGAAAAGTCTGAAGAGTACTTGAGTTGGGCGATTATCGTGCGAATGCAGAATGTTTGGGCTCGAATGTTTCTAAGGCGTGAAAGATGAGAACTTGATAAAACAGTGCGACTGAGAAATTCTGGGTGATCGTGACCGAATGCGTAGAGTGAGAAAGGTTGACAATTAGAATGAAAGGAAACGAGTGTTTGGAAGAATATATGACGGGGAAAATGCGAGCGCGAGTCAGAAAGTATTGGACGGTGAAGGCAGAAAGTATTGAACGTAGAAAAAGTGTTAAAGTTGTAAAGTCGTTTAAGTTGTTTTTGTTAAATTGTTTTAAATATACTGTTATTGATATTTTAGTCGCTTCACTTTTATTTTTCACACCCGAATTCCATCTTCCGTTCTACACTTTATAGAACATTTCCTATACAACTAAATAATAAGAATTCCTTTTATAATAATAATAATGTTTCACAAACTTTATTACTGTTGCTAATGTTGTTATCATCATCATCATTGTTATTATTGCCTCTACCAATAATATTTCACAAATTTTATTACTATTGCTAACATTGTTATTATCATCATCATTGTTATTATTGCTGCTACTATCATTATTATCACTCAGAAAGCTATCCAATGTATCAATTTGCACGTTATACCCAACTATTTAGTATATCGCTTACAATATCTACCTAACACCTGGGATCCACGTATGGTAACGCCGCATTACGTAATAAATATACCTGTGTGCATATCCCAGGATGATCCGTCATCCAAAACGATACTCGCGCAACTCGCTCTTGTCTTAAGGCCAATCAGCCAGTCGATAAACCAACGGTTCACATATTAGGCAACTTCGACGGGATATAAATTACGATTGGCCAACGTAGGCCGGGCTCGAGATACCGCGGCGCGTCTTTCACGGCGTCGGGAAAGCGAGTGACGCAACGGGGCCCCTCTCGCATCGTCGAAGATAAAGTAATCTCTATTGTCTAACGCGACAATGAATAATTCGTGGGCAGGCGATAACGACGCTCGAAAGCCGGTGTTTGCTCGTCGGCCGGTTTCTATTCGCCCGACAGTTCGGGATTTCACGGAGAAAGCGACGATTTCCTGGCAACACCCTCGCGACCTGTACTACCAGCCATGAATCACCGAACGCTTATAAATTCTTAACCGAGCAATCATCGTGGCAGGTTTTTAACAAGGTATTGAACGGAGAACAGGTATAATGTCAGCTGTGACTTAAATACAGTGGGGTACTCTATAACGAATTAATTCGTTCTAAAATCTCGGTCGTTGAAGCTTTCGTTTGTTGTAAGATATTACTGATATACAAAAGTTTAAGACGACAGGATGATGCAAAACATAGTTTTGTAATATACGAATATTGTTCGTATACTTATCTTTATCGTCATTGTGGTAGAACACTATTTATTGATTAGTATAGAATATGATTTGTATTTTTCGTGCTATTTATTATCGATTAATTTATTCGTTTTCTTTGACTCTTTGGTCTTAAACTTTTGACCGTTACTGTATACTGTATTGTATTTCTTTATTTGCATTTCATATAAGAATACAAAGCTTTCGTTTTTTTACATTTCTTTCAGTTAAACTTGAACTAAAACTTATCACATACACACCATTCTCCACACTATCCCATTCAATTTCCCTATCTACTCTAATATTACTAATAATAGTAATAACAACCTTAACACAATAGTAATAGTTATTACTGATATATATGTGTACGTATTTAACATGTTCCTTGCCAATTTAGATTTCGGCGATTTTTCGTGTAGGCCTGTTTTACCGCGATTAGTAGTTTTGCTTCTAACGTACGTTTAATAATAAATATGATACAGCAGAGATCGTGACTATTAAGAAAAAGGTGTAGAGTATAAGATATATTAGAGAACAAAGCAATAAATATTTAAATGTCGGTATATGACACTACAACGATATTTTTCCAAAGCTTGCGGAAACTCGTTATAGATTAAACGAACAATCTGACATGAGGCGTATTGCACCTCAAAATGAGACACATGTGAAAAAGAAACATGAGAATAGAAATGTGTAATAGAACAGTAAAACTTATTTTTGTTGATGAACAATAGGTAAACGGTCAATTGTACTTTTCTTTGCGTTCGTTGAAGCATATTCGTTTATTAGCATGTGGCAAGCGTTTTGATTTAAGGTGGGAGACTGTCTATTACAGTATTTTGTTGTAGGACACCCCACTGTAATTAGCGAATGGGTAGCTTCGCTCTGTAATTTCAACATGACTTTTTTCCCTACTCTAAGTATATTAAGCGTTCGGTGATATATGATTGGGAACGTACTTACTTGCATTCGCACGCGTTGTCGACCAACAAATTGAACATTTCAAGTGAAGCGGTATTGTTTGGCAGCACGCGAAAACGCGATTACGATACTTTTTATGGTGCAATGTGTACACTGTATACGCTACCGAAGAAACGAGATATAAGTAAAGATTTGTTTCGTTCTTTGAACGAGAACGTACTTTATTCGAGATAATCTCTGTACACTTTTTCATTATTATTTTTCTCATTAAAATTTTTTCTGTAAACGCATAAAAATCTGTAGTCAAGCGGAAAGTATTTATGCTCTCATTTTTTCAACGTCAAAAAGCTTAGTAATCGCATAAGTTTGAAAAGGCTGTTCTAGTTAAGTTTAGGTTAGGTGAGTCGGATTAGTAAAATTGTGAAACTGTTTGCGTCAAAAATTTCTTTAATTCGTGTTTAAAAGTAATTTCAGGTGATTTTACGAGATGACGTGCGTGAAGGGGATGTTAATAAACTTTTAAGGATGATAAAAGTGTTAAAAGCAATTATCGTAGAAGTAGTACCACCATACCATATAAAATTTATGAAATAAACCCAATTCTACAACAATTTGTTTTTCAACAACGTATCTTAACGATACAAAAATTTTCTATAAACGAACAACTACTTGCACGCCATTTTTAATCGTATATCTGTATTTCGTGACCAGCGACCGGCAAAAATTACATTTCGTTGCAATCGAGAGGTAAGGTTCGCTTGAACGAGGTTTCCTCACGAAACGGAGGATTCAGCGGGATCCTCGGGAGAAGAAATTAGCGAGAAAAATTGCGGACATGTTCTGAAAATCGTTCGTTCTTACGATTGAAGGTGCATTCTTCTTTCTTCTTCAGCGAAGATCGCGTCGGAAGTGGTTTCGAAGAGCTGTGGGTAGTTTAACGGTTCGAAGAAGAGGATTTGCGGGTTAATCGTAAGGGCTTCGGCTGACGAATAATATTATCGCGTTACGACATTATGCAGCTTGTATGCAATTACCTGCAACGAATGAATTATTCGATCCCGTGTTTAGTCCGCTGCGTGCATGAAATAAATGACGCTGTGATATAATGAATACAAATAACTCATTAAGCCGGATTCCATCTGTAAACATTCATGCTGCAAACACTACCCGCAAACTCTCTATCGATTCTTGCGTAAACCGTTTTCGCTCGAAGATTATTATTCCCCGTTTCGTTGAAAAACCTTTTCCTGGTTTTTCAGCTATCAATCAACCGATTCGTGCAATCGATCGGTTAGATATAAGGATGCTGTTGAGTATCAATAAATTATAATTCTTGACAATATTTTTATAGCATCCTCGATGGCTCACGTTGCCATATTAACTGATTTCCAACATACTCTATGTATTGGGAATGGGGTTTTATATTGCTAAATGAAATAGTCTCTTATTTGTGAAATAATACTTTGATACTTTATTATTACTATTATGCGTGTTGCATATATTACTAAATGAAATAGACTCTTACTTGTGAAATAATACTTTGATACTTTGTTATTGCTATTATGTAACACGAGGAAGAGCAATTCTGACCATACCTTGCAAGCTTTGTCACGAGACTAGCAGAACGCAGTGGTCGAAATTCCTACGGCTCCGTCCAGGTCTTTTAATCCCCCTTCGTTCTGTTACTTAACGTTTTCAAGCTTTCTAAAATGCCAGATGTGGCTTAGGTTTTTGGAAGAAGCCCTTGAGAAAGTACGTTAAGAGAAAACTGGTTTATGGTTAATTGTTGCTTCGTAGTATTTCTGTATTCAATGTCTAACAGTAGACTCAAGAAAAACACTCCTTACAACAGACACACGTGGGGTCAAACTTGGTCTTCTTCCTCAATATTTAAATGACGCTGTGAGGCTGATCAAATTGTTTTCATTGGAAATGGGGTTTTATATTGCTTAAATAAAATACATTCTTATTTGAAATATTATATTTTATTATGTAGCACGAGGAAGGGCAACTGTAACCGACCATTGCGAGCTTTGTCACGAAACTAGCAGAACGCAGTGGTCAGAATTCCTACGACCCCGTCCAGGTCTTTCAATCCCCCTTCGTTCTGTTACTTAACGTTTTCAAGCTTTCTAAAATGCCAGATGTGGCTTAGGTTTTTGGAAGAAGTTCTTGAGAAAGTACGTTAAGAGAAAACTGGTTTATGGTTAATTGTTGCTTCGTAGTATTTCTGTATTGAATTTCTAACAGTAGACTCAAGAAAAACACTCCTTACAACAGACACACGTGGGGTCAAACTTGGTCTTCCTCCTCAATATTTAAATGACGCTGTGAGGCTGATCAAATTGTTTTCATTGGAAATGGGGTTTTATATTACTTAACCACTTGCGCTATAAAGACGTGCCACGCACGTCGAGATGCTTTTCTTCCAAAACCACCAGCGACGTGTATACCACGTCGATAGGTATTTGTCGCAGAAACAAAAACGACGTGTCCGCCACGTCGGCTAACAGTTGGATCGTTCATTATTCGAGCTACAGTTCTAGAGTGCATCACATCGCATAGCATCATCGATATAAGGAAATATTTCAGAATCGATAGGGTATGTTGTACGGATTTTTTACACGAAAATTCTTTATGTAAGACCCTACCAACGCGCTAAGGCACTGGTTAAAGATTTGCGCTCGTAGACGCGGTGCGGCGTCAATGTAACGTCTTACCGCACTTTGTATCGTAGAGCGCGGCTCGGCTACCGAAAGTTAAATCGTAGCGCAAGTGGTTAAATAAAATACATTCTTATTTGAAATATTATATTTTATTATGTAGCACGAGGAAGGGCAACTGTAACCGACCATTGCGAGCTTTGTCACGAAACTAGCAGAACGCAGTGGTCAGAATTCCTACGACCCCGTCCAGGTCTTTCAATCCCCCTTCGTTCTGTTACTTAACGTTTTCAAGCTTTCTAAAATGCCAGATATGGCTTAGGTTTTTGGAAGAAGCCCCTGAGAAAGTACGTCAAGAGAAAGCTGGTTTATGGTTAATTGTTGCTTCGTAGTATTTCTGTATTCAATTTCTAACACTATGCCCTCCAGTATCGTACGCATGACTGGTTGGCAGCAATAAAAAAGAAAAACGAACAAGCCCCCGCGCGATCGCGTAGCCCGATTCGAAGCGATTGGATTCCGTTCTCGTCGACGTCTAATCGAACCACCCCTCGACGTGGTAACGACGCGGGGCGATAAAAATCTGTCGAGTGCTCGACGAGACGTATTTGTCGTCGATCCGCGGCCGAGATGGCGAATGTATCGCGTTATCGGCCTTGCCATCATCGTTCGAACGCTCGTGACACAGTTCTCCATTTAGAGATCATTAACCCATTTCGCGGAACACCGTCGTGGCCGGGCTTAACGAGATCGCATGCATTCGGCTCAGCCCGATCTACAGAGCTAGATTATCGGTGTATCGACGAGATACCGAATCGACGAGCGAAGGCGTTTCCTTGTCTCCTGGAATCAAATGCGGCTCCGAGGAAAGGTTATAAATAATAGCGTAATAGCGGTGGTGAAAGGTTCGGTGCAGGGTGAGCGGTGATTAAGTCGGAAGCAGTTGAAGGATACGTATTTACGTTACCGTTCAGCAGCTTGGTTAGATGTATATTTGTGGAAATTTTCTTAATCTTACTCTCTCGATATTGTAATAAGGAAGCGCGGTGAAGTGGTCATCGGAGAACATTTCAAACTTTTGCATGAAACCAACAGTTTTAAGTTTAACGTAAAGTTTGAGCTACTGAGAGATGTTTGACTTCTGGCTTGTATTCGAACATTGAAATATGTGCAAAGTATGAAATTCGGAATATAGAAATATAGAATGTAGAATACTGTAGGAGCCAGAAATTACCCATAGATTTATTAAGTTTTATTTATACTAATTAGGATTTAAGATTATGAAGGTTTAGTGGCGAAATTATTTCGTGGGGCGGCACTGCCTGCGCGGAGGGCAGAAGATAAGTTTATTAAAAATAGAATATAAGATTATCTCAGCAAAGATAAGGAGTTGTAAAAACGATTTTGTCACGAAATGTTTTTTTTTGACACAAAACGTCCATCCTTTGTTCATTCCGTGCGCAATGTTCATGTAATTGTAACCTAACTCTCTTTTGTACTATTTTAAAATATATAATCTTTTATTAATTGTTTCCTACAATACATTACATGTAAACGTGTAACATACAGCGGTGTGTAATACAAAAATATAGAGTACAGAAAATTAAAAGTACCGAAACATAAAATATACAGTATGGAATAGTACGGGTAAGATATAATTAATATAATATAATGAGATATAATTAATATAAGATAATTGTCATGAGACGCAAAACGCAGTGGTCGAAATTTCTACAACCCCGTCCGGGTCCTTCACCCCCTTTGTTCTGTTTCTCAACGTTTTCGAATTTTCTAAAATACCATATGTGGCTTGAGTTATTAAAAGAAGTCCTTAAGAAAGTACGTTAAGAAAAAGCTGCTTGGTTAATTTTTACTTCGTAGTATTTCTGTATTCAGTTTCTAACAAACCGTATACTATTAAAGTTGTTTACAATATTAAATTATTTTAAATAGAATTTATTATCTAAGAACTTCACTTTGCTTCACGCATACCTGAGCCCGACCACCACTCTACTAAATAAAATGTAAGAATTTCCTATAGTAATGAAGCAAAATAGTACGTTAAGGTGGCGTCGCGAATAGAAATGATTGTCCGCGCATAGACGCGACTCGAGTCTCGGTAGGCCGTAAAGTATTCTTAAGAGTCCCAGTGAAAGCACTCCCCGTGACGCGCGCGCGCGCTACAGCGCAGCACTATCGGAACGCGGAGACCGTAAGATAGCGTTTCATTGCATCGTAAATTAAGCATCCGTGGAAAGAATGAGTGGAAGTGGATTGGAAAGAACGGCGCGTCTGATTAATGTCGGTAGATACCACTGTGTCTTCGAATAGGAAACGTTGCTTTCCAGTGGCATTCTAATTTGCAACCTTGCCCGCCGTAAAGGCTAAATCGTCGCGATTTACGAGCCTCACCTATCATCGATCGGTGGGCGAGCCTCTCGCTCTCTATTGTCGATCCTTATTTTATTCCCCGCTAATTATTTCTGTTTACACCGCGTAATAAATTTCAGCGGCAACAGCCGAACGTTCCCGGTATCTTCTATCGGAAAGACGTAGAGGCTGTTTTATTATCAGCGAAACGATAAAATTTACAATCGTTCGCCACTATTATATCCTTGTTACCGTTCCGGCTACAGCATGCACGCGATCTACGAAGGGTCGAAAGGTCTGTCGTGGAGTAATGTACACATTTGTGTGATAAACGGTTCGAGAAATAGGGTAATCGAACGTTTCCTTTATTCACCTCTTCCGGACAAATCGTGAGCGATTGTTGCACGATATTATAGGTCATTCGGTTGAAAATCAACCAGTAGGTCACGGGGGATGTAATTTTTAGTTAACCACAACTTTTAATTTCAACCGATTCTTGATTTTATCGTTCAACTTTATTACTATTCATTATTTATGTACAATTTATTAATATTCCGAACGTTAGAAAGAACATCAAACGAAATGTATGATCTCCATGCGTGGGTCACATAAATAGAATAGCAGTACTAACTTTATAATACTTCATTCAAATTTTCCCGTTAAAACGCTTTCTAATTTTAGGTACATGCAATTTAACGTTATCACACTTTACCTTGAACCTCTCTTAATATTCTGATATAGGAAGCTCAATCTAACAAAATTAACGATTCATACACGTAGATCACAAAGAATAGGTCACAACTATATTTTCCTATATAAAATTTCCTATTCAATTTAAGTCTCTCATTAAATTTCATACACTATCTAAACTTATCACATTTTATCTCACGCCTACATTTACACCCTCTTTTCGCCAGCATTGCTCAAAGAAATGATCTAAACTAACTATGTTCCTACTAAAAGAAAAAGATCGGTATTCGAATCGTTTTCTAGCTCTACAAACCGCTCCGCCGTATCTCAATTCAAACTTTTTTACCCCATTCCTGTGTCAATCTCTCGCTGCCGGAAGCGCTATCCGAACGGATCGATGATCGACAACACGGAGCGGCCTGACATCGACAAACGACTTTGGGAGTGGTCTCGTGACTACCGCGAAAGCAATGCACACGACAATCGAGACGTTTATTATTATAAGGCCGTATAACGCGTCGCGGCGTGTTAGGCGTGAAACGGTCGGCCGGGTCGGGACCTCATTCCTTATCCCTAAGCGAGCCAGTGAAATGAATTCTTCGTTGTAACACGTGCACATGCGCGTTTGTGTGCATACGTGTGTGTGTGTGTGTGTGTCTGCATGCTCTCCACCGAGTCGGACCTCGGTGGTCCTGCAATGCTCCCCGTGTACGTACGACCGCTATTTATGGGTTATTAATGTCCAACGGGAAAGTGTAATACACCGTGCTGACCCAGAACTGACAACGGGAAGGGATAAAGGGGTAATTTCTCCGACGCGAATAGTTCGTTAGGCGAACGAGGGCTCGGTACGCCAGCCTTTCTATCCGACACGCTTGCAAACATTCGTTGACAATCCCATTCTTTTTTTTTTTCGCTGCTACCAGACAATAGATGGTTGCTGAAGGTATTCCCTTGGGGCGTATACACACACGTTCGTGTCCGTGTGACGTACGACCCATTATCCTGAAATGTTGAAAAAGATGTTTAGTGTAAGACGAGAATCAATCTATGTTGTAATTTAAATCTTCCGTATTATGGGTTATATCGATAACCGATAAGCGTCCACCCCTCTGGGGATAAGTATTATAACCTGGAACAAAAAAAATTGACTCTCGTTTCATCTTCTGCCGCGTGCGTGACCGTTTTGTATGGAATATAAAAATTGTTAGAAAGTTTAAGTTATAAGATTAGTACTGAGTAGCTTACTCTTATCAAACCAATAATCTAGCGTATCAACAGCTTCCGTGAACGATATGCGCGATATATTCCAAATATTTTATACATGCAGAAACTTTCATTGAGATCAGAATCTCAGGTCCAAATTCACTGCATTCCTCGAATTTTACTGCAATCAATCATCCTCTGGTTTTATTAAAAAGAAATCTCAATTTGTAGAAAAATGGTAATCTAAAATAAAATTGGAAGGACGGAAGAGGCTATTGGTAACACTTTTTTTTATCTATCGCTTAAAATTAACGAAATTTTTCAGTGAAATAGAAACACGTTCGATGCAGAAATGTTTGAAAGATGGTAACAGGATTAGGTGAATTTCCTTGTAATACATTGTACGAACACTTTTCGAAGCTACCTATTTTACACATATTTTATTAACTTGTACAGCCGCAATTTTTATTCCCTTATTTTCTATTACCTTTCCCACGCTTCGAAGGATCTTTCAAGCGGTCGGTAATGGACTTGCAAGGAACAGGAATGCGGATGAATGTTGGCAAAACACTTTAAAAGAAATGTATTCGTTGGATACAATTTTCGATCAACACGGGAAGTCATAAATCGCTGCCCTCGGGCGGTAAGCAAATAGCGAACAAGCTGATTTATGGGGTTTGCTACTTGTATTTCCGGAGATTTCATGAATTATTACCATTAAGAGTATGTAACGTGTTTAGTAGGAAAGATTGGATGAAAATTGTCCGTAAGTGGGGGATGATCAATTTTCTGTCGCTACAAAATGCTTGCTGGTACACGCAACATACATGGCGCAACCTCGTTCGGATAAATTAACCCTCGACTAAAAATAGCGATGCAGCAGACCAATAACGAATCACTTTTGACCCGCGTTAAAGTTTTCATCGTTCGTTAACCTATCAACTTGTAACTTTTATGCACTGAATAATTATTTACTAATTTTATAATCATGTAATGAATGCACCCTGGTAGATATTTGTCTTTGGTCTTCAACCAGTAATTTTGTATCCAAATAATTTCACGTGCAATTGCAAACAGCCGTTCCTTTACGATAGAAAAAACAATTTCACCTTAGATTTTAATGAGAAATCAATGCTGCGTTTGGAAAACGCTAAATCACAAATTATTTTGCAAATTATTGAAGATTATCGGTAAAAAGGAAGAACGATAACTTTCTTTATAAGATTAAACTAATTTATTTCTAAAGGAAGGTATATCTTTTTGCACTAGATCTTTATGCAGTAAATGGCAAAACTCAAATAAGTAGAAAAGACTAATTCTGTTCGTTTGGGTTCTCTAATTCTTATACACAGCGGGTTGTAAACATTTCATCCCTTTTTAGAACCTCTTCAGCGCACAACTCGACCTCGCATATATATTTCTGCTAAGAGATTAATCGTTGTTGATACGTAAGGACGTATTTTATTACCGACAAAAATTTTGCCAAACAAATTTCGAAACCCGTCAAATTGCTGGGTCCCTAATGTAAACCTAGCGTTAACCGGGCCACGATAATAACGTAATAGACTGTAGAAAACCGAGAATTCGTTCGGGAAAAACTAGCGTTCGCATTTGAAACACGGATTTTTGCCAGACCACGAAGCATTCCGAATTCAAGGTGGAAATAAACCTGACGCGTTTGTATCTCGATCCACGGGCACCGGGAGCTTTTCCATTTCCATTCAGGCGAAAGAATGACGCTGGCTCATTTGCCTCTCCCCCGCGATGCGAACTTCACAGCAAAGCTGAAACTTTCCATGTTAATCTCTTACTCGCACCCCCAAAGGGCCTATGTCCCTCCTCCGACAGCATGGAATAACATAAAACTTTTCGTTTCTCACCCTCGCCATCGTCGCTCCCCTCCCCACCTCCAACCCCCTCGAGTACCCGGTTTG
This sequence comes from Tetrapedia diversipes, assembly GCA_033822845.1. Lineage (NCBI taxonomy): Eukaryota > Metazoa > Arthropoda > Insecta > Hymenoptera > Apidae > Tetrapedia > Tetrapedia diversipes. The sequence continues at coordinate 120,881 of JAOPTO010001473.1, read as the reverse complement.
CTACCCTTCTCCGGTGACGTCGCTCAGGACTTTTACTTTTAAATCATTCAGCCCGATGCCCGTTACATTATTCAACCGCTAAGACCTCGCGATGCGGATTTCTGGAGGATCCGCGACTCTCCTCTCGTGCTCGCGCGACTGGTCCGCGATTTCGATGCCGCGGCAACTTTCAAAGAGGCGCTCGATAATTCTCACGAGGCACGGTCCCGCTCGATTTCCATCTCATAAGCATTGTGGCTGGTGTGTGGACGAGAACGTGTTCTAAGCTGAATAATCGCAGAGAATTCGATCGAATTATAGTATAGGTGCTGTAACATGATTTTTGGTGCTTATCGAGATGAATAGGAAGTATGGGAATTTTACATAGGTATCTTTGTACAACCAAAGAGGAGGAACGGGAGGGAGGATATATTATTGCATTAACTAAGTAAATAGTGTACATAAATATAATAGTATGTAAGGTTATTATTATTCAGGAATTTTGTTTTTTTTTATACTTATTGTTAATTTTAATTTAGCTGTACTTTATTTTTGTTAATTAAATTTTTATATAAGGAATAAGCGAGGCGAGAAAATAAGGAGGATGTAAAGGAACGGAACTCTCTTGTAATCCCATTGGGAAAACAATAAAGTTATCTATCTATCTATCTATCTACATAGGTATCTTTGTAAAATTTTCTTTCATCGATTAATTGTAGCTTACACTTTTGGTTGGGAATTTGAATTCTTTACGTGAACGATGGTAGCGACAACACGGTGGAACGGATATCTGTGGAAATGCAGATTAACGCGGTTTTAAAATTGAAAGTGGTTGCGATTTCAGCTATTATATTATAAAAGTATATTAGTTGCAGGTGAGTTTGAATTTAACCTAATTGAAGTCTAATCAAAATCTAAGTGAAACCCGGATCAAACCTAACCCAAAGCAAATTTATAGCTGAAGAAAAAGGTACCTACTAACCTTTGATAAAACCGGTTTTGATTAGTTGGACCAGTATTGACGAATCAAGGTGTACTTAAGGGATGAAATTGAAAATTACATGGAAGAATATCGAATATATAGAAAACAAATCTTTATGTATACCATTTTCTAAACATCATAGTGAATTTTGGAAGCATCACCACAAGTGAATTTATAAGGTTGCTATAAGTAATCACCAATTGGTCATTTTGACTGCTCTCGTAGTTTTAGTGTTAAACTAATTAATTTATAAGGAATAACATGATAAACAAAATTTGCTAACATAATAACAATAAAAATGAATGTACAGATAATATTTGCAGATCATAAAACATATGTTCAACATTGTCCTCCCGTCTTAAACTTTTGTCCGTTACTGTAGGCATGTTATTTAAAGCTTTTATAATTTACCCGCTCCAATTCTACACAGCATCCCTATCACAGATCGAATCACGCCATCCGCCTCCTCGAAACCTAACAACAGCGTTGCGTTACACATTCGATTGTCCATCGCGCGAGGGTACCCGGCGCTTGGACACGAAGTCGTTTGCAAAACGCACTGGCTTAACGACTCATGTGTCCGATAGTTGTTTAACGTTCGACGGGTTGGCGATTAATGATTGTCCGAGGCTGGAGCACAGGTTTCTTCTGGTAATAGAGTCACGATATTGGGTAACGAGGCGAGTTGCGTAGGCCCCGGGTAATGAACGGAACAGCGAATAAATCGATAACTCGAACGATCTCCAATCGTGACGACGATAAGCCACATCTATCTTAATCTTCGGTTTATGGACGCCATTAGTTTCCGCTGCCGACCATTCGCCTCTGTAACCTTCCATCGAAAGCGTTCTCTGATAGCTGTGGGATCATAAATTTGATTACCTATGTTTTGAGTATTGCGCGACTGGTCTGTAACTGACCGCGTTTCTAAGCGTTTTGGACGGTTCTCGAAAAACAGAGACCTTGTTTACATCCTCGGTGAGAATTCTAGGGACGGGAGTGTATAGCCGTGGCTATATTCTAATTTAACGACAGCTTGGCTAGAGTGTTTCTGAGGCGCGGAAGATGAGTACTTGAAACAACGTCGCGACTGAGGAATTTTAGGTGAACGTAGCATCGAGCGAGAAAGATTGACAATTAGAACGAAAGGAAACGAGTGTTTGGAAGAATATATGACGGGAAAAATGCTAGCACAGGGCAGAAAGTATTTGACTAATGAGGCAGAACGAGTTCGACCGTGAAGGCAGAAAGAATTTGACTATGAACGTAGACAGAGTGTGATTCTGAACGTAGTAGTTGCTAAGTTGCAAAGTCGTTAAAGTTGTTACCGTTAAATTGTTTTAAATATACATTTATCAATATTCTAATCACTTCACTTTTATTTTATTCACACCTGAGTTCCATCTCTAGCTCTACTAAACTTATTAAAGTAGGAATTTCCTATAATTCTAACCCTGGAAGATCGTCCCGTTCATACGACAAGAAACAGAACAATCGCCATTGTGACCGCGATTCCGGAATCAGTTTCTCTCTCCCCGGTAGCGATCATCGAATTACGCAAATCTCCCGCAAGATACTCGATCGCCCGAGTATTTGAATCTCCATTCCCGGCGTGTTACAGCGGCAGCAGCTAAAGAGAGTCGTTTTGCAAGGTGCGCGCTCGAGGAAGGCGCGCGTTCCTGGCACGATCCGCGCGCGTGTTCGCTCGGCTCTGTTCCCAGACAACGCGGACTTTACACGCTGCGTAAGGCAGCAGCCCTGGTTACAATCCTCCCGGGGGACTTTCCTACGAGCTCGAACCCGTTCATAAATTGCGATACCTACTTTTGGATTGCTTCCAGACGGCGCGTGCGCTGCAACCTCTCGCGACTTGCGATCCGAGCAACGATCCCGGTAAGAATGCCGTAGTACGCTCCATTTCGATGTCGCAGCTTGCGTTTATAAGCGCGCCACCGTATTATAGTAACTGACTGCGCTGGTAATGGCCGAGACACTCGCGTTCCTATGGCCATCGCGCTCTGCGTATTTCCTCGCGTCGCCAGGCGTTACTTAGACACCGGGCACGGTGATAACTCGAAGAGAATCGATTTTTCGGTAGATCACGCGACGGACTTTGCCGAACTACGGTCACGGGATAGGTACCATTAACCCTTTCGGTACGGGTGCCGGATATATCCGGCGTCCATCTGATGACCTGTGTGGACGAGTGCCGGATATATCCGGCGTCCATCTGATGACCTGTGTGGGCGAGTGCCGGATATATTCGGCAACCACGTAGCAATCCGTAAATGCAAATGACATCTACAGTTTATGTATTATCTTTTATAAATTTTACTTATATAATTTATATAATCTTATATTGTAGGACAGGTACACGCAGGCTTATATTAATCTGATAAATTACACTTAATCGCGTCGTCGAATGTCACCTAATGAATATCTAACGAACCTCTAACGAATGTCGCCCGGCGGACATGCATCTCTTTTTTATATGCATTAGCACAGGTGGTGGGGGTTTGCCATCATCGAATGTTCGAGAAGGCGTTCTTTTTACCCATTAGAGTAAACCGTCATCGAACATTCGAGAAGGCTCCTTTCCACGCACCTGCGCTACCCGCCAGGACCGAACATTCGCGACGAACAAGCGACAAACGCCTCATACACACACTCACCCTCACTCTCATGCATTCTCTCACGCTATGACAAATTCGGCACCTCTACAATATTACTATCTCTTAATATTAAAGTTTAACCGTTTGCGTACCACGAGCCGCTTTCGCGCTCTTCCGATTTCCTGTCGAGAAAACCCAGTGCATTTGACCGATACAGACAATTGACAGCGCGCTTACAATTTGCCAAAATGCGCTCAAACTTTTAGACGCATGTACGTCGCATCGCCATCACCTAGTATAAGAATATATATATAATAGTATTTCATAAAATAATAAGTTACAAATTAAAAATATGAAAAATTTAAAGGACAAACAATATTTCGGCACATAATCAAAGGAGCGCGATCGCGCTCTTCGGCTTTTTTCAACACATGATCGAAAGAGCGCGATCGCGCTCCTTGGCGTTTTTCGATCGTGTTTTTTGAAAACCCTTTGGTACGCAAACGGTTAAACAACACTTGGAAGAAAGCATTGTTTTATTAAGCATAGATCATCATATATGGTTAGGAAAGTCTTCACACAAAGGAGAACTGACCATGTGCTATGTGCGCGTTTTCGGCGGAGCATCTTGTACAGTGGGAGTATCGGGGCGGAAAGAGCGCCTGTACCGAAAGGGTTAACACGTTGAATGCCATGGGGGTCACCGGTGACCGTAGCGCTCAAATTGATAGAAATACATAATTTAGAAAAATGTCAATACTTATCAATTTTTCATTATTACCACTGTTAATGCCATGGTGTGAAGAAATTAATGCAGTAAAAAATATCTATAAGTAGTTACACTTATTTGTTGTAGTTAATATTTCAACAGTGTATGTATCGTATAATAAAAAATTCATCGTGGCGCCACGGGCAAACCCTGTGAAACTGGTGTGGCATTCAACGTGTTAAGAATCGAAGAGTTTAGTGGAAAACGGGCACATGCCGCATTTTCATAATTCTTGAAGGAAGTGTATTAAACCTTTGCGGACGGGACGGTTTGGAATTGCGAGCGCACATTTCTGGCTACACGCTAATATCGTTCATAGCACTTCGAGATGTCTAATTGTGGACATATGTACACGCACAGATTCTCCATAAGATATATAAAATGTTTATTCAATTATTAACATCATTTATTAGATATTTAAATTCTCAAATTTCACTTAACGCGACTCCTTCAAAATGAATTTGTAACTCACAAATGGATCAGGACTCGTGCTTCGGAAATGTCTAATCTATAATGTCACAGTTTGGTACGTTCTCAGAGTCCAAGTCTTATGACCCCTCTAAATTGAGACAAAACATTTCAATCAGTTACTCGAACGCTTTGATTCTTTATCGCTTGAATTCCATAATTACGTTAATAAATAGATAAATTCCTATAATACACGATTAATCTCCATACCAAGTATTCGCTAATATAAACCTAATTCAGTTAATCACGTTTATCCTGCATCGAAACTACAAGAATGCGCTCGGTAAATTTATTATGCATCGCAGGAGGGGAACGCGTTGTTTGGAAATATTTGCCCCTTTGCCCGGTTTAATGACTTATTTCGCGGACCAATTTCAACGCGACCCTCTGCCCGTTTCCCATTAAGTTAGCGTAGGCTAATAATTAATCACTCGATTCAAGCCGATCCCCCCGTGCCCCCTCCTATCCCCTTCCCGTTCGTAGCGCGCTAAGCATTTCCGCGTTTAATAATGACGTTAAAATCATCCGATGCGCGCCGACGATTTAGCGTAATTCGCTCGAAACTGCCGATAACCATGACGAAGTAATGATTTTCAATTCGAGCGCGATATTGTTATATCGGCTAGCTGGCGTACGCGCGTTCACGCTGCATTCCTCCGCCTCGACCGTGCGTTTCCGTCCGGCGAAATTACAGGTTATTAATAAATAATCACGTAGAATCGGATCCGGCGAATTTACGAATTTCATCGCGCTCAAGCGAATTTTATCACGGTCCCCCCTTTCACGTATCCACGGTTCCGTGATTTTGTTCGTGCACGGATTTCATCGGAAAGAAACAGCCTTTCGCTCGGTTTGGCGCTCGTTAAAACGAAATCGGTAATTCCTGTGACTGCCGAGAGGGAGAGATTACTTCACTTATCGGCTTAAAAATGACGGCGCTCATTCGTGTATTCGACATGCGCACGCATACACGCAGAACGAGAGAGGAGGAAGCTTCGTTTTCTTTCAACGTGTATCCTGAAGTTTTATCAGAAAGGCTCGCTCGCAATTTCGATTTCCCTCGGTAACGGTTGGACATAAACGAATCCCAGTAACAGTTTAATAAAATATTTATCCCTCGTAACTTTACGTCGCGTTCCCCGATCCCCGCGGCCATGGAAATCCGCAGCGCATAGCCTTCGCGGAATCTGCCAGAAATCGTTAGCCGGCGAACGCTTCGCATCGAACGGATAAAGAAACTAGCTTAAGAAGCTTACACGGTCGCGCGAGTTGAAATTCATGAATCACGGGCGACACCGAGCGAGCCCGGAGGCTCCGCCGTAGGAAGACACAGATTTTTCTCATTACACGGGGCACACTTTCGCCCAGTGTAATCGTGGCCGTGTCCCTTTCTTCGTACAAGAAACGGCAGAAAGGGGGACGGCGAGGCAGGGGTCCCCGGAGCAGAATTTTTCGCATGGTCACGGACCGCTCCGGGACCGTTTAAGTGGCGGATTTTCTCGAGGACGTCGCGCGTTGCATAGCAAAAAATAATATTTACGGGCGCGTACAATGTTCGAGCGACGGCCCCCGGCCCGTTCTTTTATTTGCCATAACTCAGGTCACGCGGCGGTTCAGAAAAAAAGAACAGCCACGAGAGGACGAAGAAGAGGACCGTGAAGACGAAGAAGAAGAAGAAGAAGAAGTGGAAGGAGGAGGTGGGGGAGGAGGAACAGGGAGGAGAAGGAAGAGAAGCAACGAACGAAACAGCGCCCCTTCTGCTGGAACGCATCGGGGCCCTTCCTTTCCCAAAGTGATTTATTTCGTTTGGTGGCCGCGAGCATGCGCGGCCATTCAAACTTGGCAATTTTTGCCCGGGCTAATCTGAAGAAGCATGAGCGTTTAACGCGCGCTAAGATGTCATTAATCACCCGCGGCCCGGCGCGTTATAACGCGCGCAGGAAGACGAAAAGCTGCGCGCGAAGGCGCAGGTAGGAAGGGGCTGTTTAGCGTCGACTTTTACACGAGGTACCCCGGGGCGATCGTCGTCCAACGGCCTGTGTATTCCCAGCGAATCGTGCGCCGTGAGCGCGTTAAAACTGCGATTTCGCTAGAATTGAAATAATTCAAGTCCTTCGGGGCGACGCGCCGCCGCGTTTCGCTCTTCTCTTTCTCTTTCTTCCTCCCTCGCCCCTCCGTTTCCCTCTTTCTTTCTGCCTACCTATCCCTTGGCGCTTCTTCCTCTGTCTTTCCGCGTTTCTCTCGTTTCTGTCGGTGTTTACCGGCTGCTGCTCCCACGGAAGCATTCCGTGTACGCGCGCGTTCCAGGAGCGAGCACCGAGAGGCGGATTCCGATGCCCGATGCAAAACTAACGAGGAACGAGGTAATTCCGCGGGAAGATTAACGATCTCTCTGCCTCGGAACCTTCCGAGATCTGTCGTTTCCGTGCGCGTGTAACTGTGGAAATTGGAAACGGCGGGAACGGTCTACCGTTTCGAGAAGGGCTCCCTTGAAATTTCTGCGCTCAATTAGCTTGGACCTTTTGGGTTCGATTAGAGATACGTGTTCTGTATACGTATCGGCACGCGAAATCGATTGGACGATCAAGTTCGTTTACTTGTTTACTTATAAACGTTTAGTATGCGTTTGGGGGTTGATCTAGTCATGGGTGGATAAAGTACAGTGTATGCTACGTTTAATCTTAATGGAGGGGAAGAAAAGTAGATGACCGATAAAAGTTGTTAATATTCTTTATAATACAGTAGAATATTTGAGAGGAAAGCATTTATGCGATTTCAAATACAGTAGCTGACAAAAGTTTAAGACCAAGGGGTCAACGAAAGTAAATTAATTAGTTTGTAAAAAATAGTACGATAAACGAAATTCATATTTTATGCTAATGTATAAATAATGTTCTATCGTAATAACAATAAAAATGAATAGTTAGACAACATTTACAAACCATATTGCCCTCTCGCCTTAAACTTTTGTGTCGCTACTGTATGTAGATGGAATTGGTCTATTTAATTCGAACAAAACTACATTGATTGCAAGATTGGACTATTTAGTAAATCTGATGTTTTATAACTTTTATGACAGATGTTTCCTTCCATATCTTTTATATTTTTCCTTTTTTTTGTTACCCGTTGCGATCGATAATTGAGCCGTAATTTACTTGAATTTTCATACCAAATCGCTTGATCGATGCTTAACTTTTTTATATTCGTCGGTTATCTCCACTTTCTGATTTGTACAGTTAATTCATTCGGTAAACGAGCAACTCAACTTATTTCATTTACACATTTAATGAACGAAATCTTTGAATTGAAATTACGAATCGTTGTAGGTACAAGACAATTGTATAATAGTGTAAGAATGTCTAGTTGCAGTGAGATGATGAATTGCAAAAATATGGGAACGGATATATTTTATTCTACAATTGGAAAAACCGTTTGTCAATATGGATTTGTCCAGTATTAACACTTTACCGACCGCATAACTTATTGCATACGTACTCCCGATCGGCTTATTTTAGCGCAAATGCATTGCTAATGAATTGATTACAATGATTTTCTTCGCGTAACTGATAGTTTAATATCTCTTTACAGTATACATACGATATCGCTCGAAACAGTCACCTTCGTGTAAGGAAACATTACAAAATTTACAGACTAATTGTGTGCATGTAAAAGCCGATTAATAGGCTTCCGGTCGGTAAAGTGTTAATTCGAGTTCTACTGTATTCTCTCGCTCGCGCCATTGAAACGCTTTCCGTTCGCTCGACCCGATCGCTTCTTCGCAACCGCATTCCTACAATAGTAAAAAGGAGAAAATTGAAGTTCGGTAGGTGAAATGGGAACGGATTCCATCTCATAGCTAAGCACCAGACATGAAGATATCACGGTTGAGCGTTATCCGGTAAGTGGGATCAAGAGGGTATCGCGCAATCTTTAACGATTCCAATAGTTTTCATTCGATTCTGAGCGCTGAGCTGCCCGTTTCGCTTTCGATCGTTGGGAGTCCTCTTTCGCGAAGCAACTTCGCGTTCTTTCACGCGTCGCTGGGAGAAAAGAATAATGAACCCTCTTCCACCGATTTTTCCCGCCGCCGTAATAAAGTATTGTGAACGTATCGAGAAACGCGTTATCCCACGGCAATAAATCATCGTCCGATCTGTTTGCGGATCAAACCGATGCAGTCGTCTTCGATGGTTCGCGTTTACGTAAATAGAAACGCACCGGATGATTTTAGAAAGTGGCACGAGCTCTCGTAGGATTAAATCGTTGCATAATAAATTTGTCCTTTTGAGATGGAAGGTTTTAATAAGCAGAACTTGTTGGAAAGTGAAGACTTTCAATCAAAGTAACAACGACTTGAATCCATACAGGTTTGCCGTCCTGGCATGAATTTGTTTATCAAAATTTCATAAAAATCAAGTCTTACTAGGCCTCGTAATTTTGGTTAATGGATTTCGATTAACAACGAATAGGATAGTTGTGTAATTATGTATATTTATATGAAATTATATTGATTGAAACATAGAAAGCTGGTTTTGCATAAAAAGTATATTTTCCATTTTTTTTTTTGTAACCAGATCTCGATTAATTCATTCTGTCTCGATCTTCGTGAAACCAGTTAACCGAGTCCAATTGTAGTCCTAAATTGATACTACAGCAAGATAATACTCGACCACACGTCGGAGAAATTACTTTCGAAAAATTAAACCACCTCTGATTATGGGATCTCGCCTCGTCTATATTTACCCGAATTATCATCCATAGATGATATTTTATCACACAAGCATCCTCTTTATTCCTGTAATTCTCATTCTCTGCATTCACTCACCTGCTTTTCCTTTTACATCTCCATTTCTCGACCTTAACTTGTTCTTCGTTCAAGCATCTAATTGTAAGCAAAATAAGTCAAAGCCGAATATCCTCGATTAGGATAATAATATACATAGTCTTTGGACGACGAACTAATCCACCCGCGACGACACAGAGGCAACAATGTTTTTGTCGAAATAGGTGCCCTTCTGTCGCACTCGCAGAAATAAAAACGACAAACGGCGAATCTATAACACAGTCGAATAAACGTTGTCGAAGAGTCACTCTAAATACACATACGCAAGATCCATTCCAATTGATGTCATATAATCGCGAAAAAAATCTTGGGCTTTGATGGATGTTTTCCTGAGAAAAGCGAACGGGTTAAGGAGGAACCATGGAGTAAGCGCGCGTTTATCCAACGGACTCGTTAACATTATCTTGAGCGGCCGTGCACGGTGCGTGCAGGAGCCCATCTCGAATCCAGAGATTCCCCTAACGAATTTCCTGCCCCCGGGAAGCTCGATCGTAAATCACCGACCACCACGGGCAACCTAGTAATGCCCTTTAGACCTTAGGTTCGTTTTTAACGAGTTGCTCGCTGGCCGCGGCTAGGCGATTCGATGTCCGTGAAGCTCTAGCGTTCGCCTCCAGATTGCAACCCTTGCCTCACGCGCCTACAGGCCAGACCTACTTCCATAATCGCGTAATCTACCGGCCCGTTTATCACAGACGCAATAATTCTCCCCCCTCCAGTGTCCTGTGTACGCTCAAGGTGTTTGCCGTACCGACTATCACGGTTTGTCGCTTAACGCGCGTCGATCCCAGGGCTGCTACACCGTAATCGTGGCTCTGGTGAACCGTGACGGTTGGTTGAAACGTTTGGTAATCATATTTTTGCAGCGTTCTGATTGTGCTTCTCGCGTAGATACCTATTTGTGGGATTTGATGACGTGTCTCGTGGTGTTAACCGTTTCTTCTGTTTCATGCGTTTCGTTTAACGCGAGTCCAGGTGACTTCGAGAGTTTTCAAGACAGATCAATTCGTCTATGAATGCAATCCGTTTGGGTGTTTAATTCGTTGCAATTTTGCCCCTGCCTCCATTTACCTTGAGCTTTGTTTTTTAATCCTTATCATATTCACCTATCTACGTGTTGAAGAAATCAATTATTGGTAACAATTTGATAAATTTGTCATCTCTTTAAATTTTGAAGAACTGAAATTTTATTGGCCATTCTGACGTGGATTTTATTCCATAATAAATAAATTTACGACAAATAAATTATATCCGATTTGTTCACTTTAACGAAATAATTTATTTAAAATGCTGTATAAATCCTTATATTCGAACACAGCGAGTAATTATATAGATGTAAATATTGGCCGGAATATTAATTCCGTTTTGAATCGGTATGCTAATTGGTCTATCCACGCAACATCCCCTTTTCCTTCTACGTTCCTTTCGAACGCGCGCAGTTCACCACGGGGCAACTACTTGTGGCGGACACGTTTGCAACGGAAAGTGAGAAATGGCGGCTGTAACGAAGAGAAGCGAGAAGTTTAAAGGTTTTTCGCGGCGACGTCGGATGAAACTGGCGGGAATAAATTTCTCGGTAAATTCATGATCGAGCTGCCTCGAACGATTCTCTTCTTCCATTCTTCGTCGTTCAGACGATCGCCCCCGTATATTCTCCACTCGTGAAACTTTCTTCTCCTCTGTCCTTTTTTTTTTTGACCCTATTTCCCTAAGTGTTTTAGTTCGAAATCACAGGAGCGTGGAAAAATGAGCATTGCATTCGAAAGTTCTTATTTTACGTGTAAACGTGTAAATATTACAAACGTCGGTCATGTACAGTACCCTTCGAAAGTATTTACTCAAGTGATTTTCTTTGCGTTATTCGAAACTGTGAAAAATTTTAAAAGAAAAGAACTGCCGTTCTTTGGAATAATTATTCGCACGGGATAACAAATTTGTAACATATTTTTGGTGAAATGTTTAGTATTAATTTTATTGTCTGCAGTCGGGACTGAATGTTTATGCGAAAAAATGATTTTCATAAAATTTAATTAATACACACAAATGGAATGCATTCATTTTCTTACATACAAATCTCGTCTACTTTATTGACATTTAATACTTTTATGAAATCGAATGATATCTATTTTCTGGCACATTAGAAACTTACTGTAAGATTTCCAAGAAACAATGACGAACTCCTTGTTTCCTTATTTCAAATATTAAAAATTTCTGTTCGTCAAATTTTTAAAATTTTTCTTACCGCCTGTACTTCAATCTTTGCAACTTGTAGATAGATAAACTCTAAAACCTAATCAAGTAAGTAATTTACGTAACAATGTATAATTGCCTGATTCTCACAAAATACGGGTCCCTTTGTCAACGGATCAAGATGTTTATGCAAAGGTTTTTGAATTGCGGTCAGAAAGGATGGCGAACTCATCAGAGTCACGTTCAGTGATCTCACGAGAGTCACCACGAAGGGATATTCGCGCAGTGTCCCCGATGTGCAAGCTAACAAATAGCGACGTGTTTGTTGAGTTAGACAACATTTCAGGAACACAGTTCCGTTATATAGGTCATCAAGCATGCCGCGCAAGTTTGGTTTACTTTACGAGAAAACGATGGTTCCCAAGATGGCTCCCGAGACGGTTACTCCCCACAAGTTTTACATATTTCGCTTGTAATAATTCCGCGGGACTCCTGAAACGTTCGCGGTTGCGCAAACACTTTCCTCTTTTGCACCCGTGTGCAGTTAACGTTCGTTGAATGCCACGTCAGAGGCATCTTATGGAGGGCAGCTATAGCCACCCGTAGTACCGAAAGGGTTGAAGGTATTGCAGAAAGGAAGGGCTGGTCAGTGCTTCCTTTCTATCAAGAACGTGCGACTTGGACAGGTTTTGGGTCGTGATTGCATATATGAGCCGTTTATTTTGAAAGTGGCCTAACTCCATTTATCTTCAAATCGAGATATTTAAGGGTTTGCGTTTCAATGAATTTAAAAATATACGTATAGGATACTAATGAGTCATACTGCTTAAGTGTATCTAAGGGTGTTAAATTTATAGTTCCTATTAAAATAGTGGCAATTATTAAGTGAATAATATACGTTTTCTTATCAAGAATGGAGTTAGGCCACTTTCAAAATTAACATCCAGATTCATTATAAAATTTGAAGGTGCCCAAGTCCATTCAACATAATTTAAGATGTTTCAAATTGAAAAAAACAATACTCAATTTATTTTGTATATCTTTACAACACTGTAAAAATAATATGTATACAGTTCAGAACATTTGTTAACTAAATAAATTACAAAATTTAAGTTTATTAAGTTTAAATTTAAATTTATATTTAAATTTAATTAAGTTTATTGCTCACCTACATTTTGTGTATGTGAAGGGGATTTGAAGAAGTCATGATGTTCCGATGGTATATATACTCTCAATCCTAATTAGAACGTAATAACGAGTTTAATCGTGAGAAACAGAATCCTTGCCGCGATAATGTATACGAAATTAAAATCGCCGGAAATCGATGGAAAAATAGCACGTACGGGGATTTCGCTGGAAATTGTCCGGCGAAACTGTACGAAAAATACATTTGTCATTATTCCAGGCCCGTTGCGGGGGTTGGGTATTTTAAATAATGCGCGGGACGTGCCTCGCATAATACCAGGGCAAAATTGCAACTGGAATTTTCACGCGTATGCCTGCCCGCTGGTCAATAAAACGCGATTGCTCGTCGTGCACAATCCCCCCCCCCCCCCAACAGCATTAAATTCGTAACCCGTTGTACGTACCGTCGTTGATGTCAATTCAACCCTTTGACTACGGTAAACTTTGAGACGCACCAGTCGTACCATACGGTAAGAATTCAGTTACGACGTACGTCGAGAACTTTGGGTGAAATTTTGGGTAGGAATACATATTTGTGGAAACATGTTTCAGTAATCAAAAAAACTGATACATTAAAACAATATTATCCCTTTGCGCTGAAGAGGTAATCGTTAGACGTCAACTGATAATTTCGCAAATTTTCACAGACCTTAATTGGTTTGTATACTACTTAAGAAACACTCTAGTCCAAATATTCTACGTTCACACGGCTATCGCTCAACTCAAGCACTCTTTACATTTTTCTAAGCTCGCACACACTCAATTCCATTTCTACACGCATAAAAAGATATATCCTGACCGACTGACCGATTCATCTTCGCAAAACCTAAACTACTGAAGCTGGAAGCATGAAATTTGGACAATGGGTTTCTTTTATGACGTAGGCATCCAATAAGGAAGGATTGTTTGATATTCCATCCATAAGGGGGTAAAATAGGGGTCGAGAGGTGGTGAAAAATGATTATTAATCCCTAATACAATAGCTCCTCGAGCCAACGTCGGCTACACTGGCCACACATTCCGACGGAAGTAGAACGCATATCCGGCCGCCGATAGCCTGAGTCCCTCGTTAAGATGTTTGGCCCCTTGAAATTCGCGGGAGCGCGGCGCCATAAATTTTCGGAAATTTCGCCGGCGCCGAATTCCACTCCGTCCTCTTTCGCTCCGCGCCACCCAATTAGCGCTCGATTATCGCCGATGGAAAACACGGCCGTCGTCGAACGGCCCGCTCGTTACGATTAACGACGCCGGCTAACGCGTTTCCACGACGCCTGGCGACGGCTGCTGTCTTCCGGATTGGTTTATGGATCTGGTGAACGGCGCTTCGGGGACGCTGGCTGTAAATTTGGAAAGAGATCGGTGCGCGGTTCTGTTGTGAATCTTTGGTGGCAGCGATGAGGAGGGGCGAGAGGGGGAGGGGGTTGTAAATTGTTGGTAATCGCGGGTTTTAACGTGTTGTGCGGGAAACGGTTGGAAAAGAGAAGGTTATTTGTTGGATTCACTATAAACTACGAGCACGAGAAACATTAGCGTTTATTACCTTTATCATAAATAGTAGGTCTTGAAAAGGATTTTCTAAGTACAGTAACGGACAAAAGCTTAAGACGAGAGGACAATGTAGATCATAGTTTTATGATTTGGAAATATTGCTTATCTAATCATTTTTATTGTTATTATGGTAGAACACTATTTATTCATTAGCACAGAATGCAAATTTTGTTTATCGTGCTGTTCCTTAGAGATTAGTTAGTTTAATTTCGTTGACGCTTTGGTCTTAAATTTTTGTCCGCTATTGTTTGTGTATCAAATATTTTGCAATAGACATGTGCAATTCGTATTAAATTTCATTTCTTCAAGAAGCAATATATTTCAGTAGGAGTTTGACAGACTTTGTATTCAATTTAGTTATCAGAAAAGTACAGCAGACAAAGTAGTGATCGTAAGAAAAATCAAGAGATTTAAAAATTTTCTTGATGCTTAGATTTCCTAATTCCATAAACAACTCTTGAATCCTTAACTTGGATCCTTAGATCCTTGGTGAACCTTTGAACTATTGGTACTTTCGAGCAGCTGTATATGTTTTTTAAGACCTTGGGGGATCAAGCTGCTGTTGGATTCCTTAAAACCGTGAGAAGTTCCTGGATTCTTGGGTTCTTTGAATTCCTTAGATCTTTAGAGAGCCTTCGGGTCCTTGAATTTTCAGTCCTTTGGTTTCCTACGTCTTTGTGGAATTTTTGAGCTTCGTACTTTCTTTGAAACAAAACCGTCATCTACATTCCTTTTAAAATCACTTTGTACAGAAATTTTGCACGGTATCTTTGCAGACATCGTGAATTACACGTATCAAATATATATTCGATAGTAACACTTAGCCAATCGAATGGGGAGATCTCCCATTCTTTCCTCTGCCATTGACTCTATTTACTTTTGTTATTAGTTAGTCTTGAACTAGTGTTGTTCATCAAATGCATTTTATGCTCTTCCAAAGTACAATTTTTAATAAATTCAACTCTAGTTCGAAATTAACTAATAACGAAAGTAAATAGAATCAGTGGCATTGTTTTGTTAACACTTAGACAACCGAATGGGGAGATTTCCCATTCTTTCCTTTGTCATTGACTCTATTTACTTATGCTATTAGTTAGTCTTGAACTAGTGTTGTTTACAGTTCATCAAATGCATTTTCTGCTCTTTCAAAGTACAATTTTTAATAAATTTAACTCGAGTTCAAGACTAATTAATAACAACAGTAAATAGAATGAATGGCAGAGGAAAGAATGGGAGATCTCCCAATTCGGTTGGTTAAGTGTTAATACGCTACGACATATTAATTTGAAGATATTCAGGGAGTTCGTTCGCTACCCGCGTCACCTACTATTTTCTCGATGTGCTTCGGTACAATTAAAAAATTGGAATTTTCTTTCCAAGAAACGTGAAGGCTGTGCCTGCTCCTTTTTCGTTGTTCGCGACGATCTGCAAACCCATGGTGCAAGAAGCACCTGACATTAGCTCTCGTTAGTCTTGATCGTGGCCACTTACGTAAATCACCCCGGGAATTCCACATTTGCCCCGTGTCACACCCCCTTCCCCCTCCTCTTTCTCTCCATCCGGCGGCAGCCTCAACCCATCCCTTTGCTTTCGCTTGCAAGAAGGTAAATGTACGCGAGATTACGGTCCCTGTGAAATTTATTCTATTAATTAAGTTTACTCCCGGTGCCTTGTTCCCCCGGCGGACCGACTGAGACGGTCACTTCCGGCCTGTGTAATCCAGACGCAGTCGGAACGCTTGGCGGTTGACGAACACCACGTCGAAGCACTCCTAATTTTCATTATCTCTGCTGGACGTTAATTTAAACAATTTTCCTGTTCGATGCTCCAGTGACCAGTAAATCGTTGCTGTACAAACTCATATTTTTTACTGTATCAATGAGCTCAAAGAAAACGGCTACGTTTACATCGAAGTTCATTTTGTTAGAGCTTACGCGTGCAATAATAAGCATTCCTAATGCAAAGCACAGACCTAGAAATTGATCGATTTTGAATTTCGTTGCTCGAGTGTTTCAAGCAGTTTTGAAATAGGTACAGTACCGGATAAAAGTTTAAGACCAAAGAGTCAACGTAAGTAAATTAATTTATACATATAAAAGAACATGTCCTGACTGATTCATCATCCCAGAGCCTAAACTACTGAAGCTAAAAACATGAAATTTGGAAAATGGGTTCCTTTTATGACTTAGACACCCACTAAGGAAGGATTTTTTGATATTTCACCCTTAAGGGAGTTAAACAGAGGTTAAAAGGTTGTTTGAGAATCATTTTGATGCAAGCATTATGAAAACTGGTATTTAGCTTTTTGGTCAGAAATAAGGAAATACATGTTTCAACGTTTTTGAAAAATCAAGCCCCAAAGGGGTAAAATAAGGGATGAAAGTTTGTCTGAAAATCCAACGATTTTGAGACAAGCACTATAAAAAAAAGACGCTGGTAATAGCTAATTAGTTCATAAGAAATAATATGCGATAAACGAAATTCGTATTTTATGCTAATTAATAAACAGTGTTCTACCGTAGTAACAGTAAAAATGAATATACAGACAACATTTGCAAACCACAAAACTACATTGTCCTCTCATCTTAAACGTTTATTCGCTACTGTATATGAAATTGTACACAAAATAACATGTAAAACTTTGAACGTTATCGTTTGTAAAACCGATCTGAATCAATACGTTTCATCGTTATCTTCTTCGACAAAGCACAATAATTGTTCAGAAAATTATTTAAACATGAATTTAAACTTTCGACCGGTAGTGTACGCAGTATTATAGGAAGCACGTGGTCTGTCGGTGATTTTCTTAGCGGATTAACCGGAAAAATCGCGACGTCTATCAATCATCGTGTCGTTCGTCTGTCCGAATGGAAAACACGACGTGGCATGCGACCGCGTGGAGGAGGGCACACGTCTACGTCGAACAGCGTATCGACTCGGCACGGCCGGTTACGTGATGTTCATTAGCGAGCCGCGGCTCGTAAAAGCGAAACGACCTGACATTTAACAAGGAATCGATGAAAAGATAAGTCCCCCGTGGATCGCACGAAACCGCTAACCGGCCACCGTCTCCGGCTCCCCCTTGTTCCATCGTTTTCGTCGTCCCGATATTACAAAAGCGCCGGGGAAATCAGCAGAACTCACGTGACCGTTATCACTTATCGCTTGTAGTACAAGAATGTAGAGCGATTAGATTTGTAGTTACACATGCGCGTGCCTACACTACTCCCGTTAATAAGTCATCGGACGTCTGCGAATTTTGAATGAAACGCTTATCAGGTTAAACCAGCGTTTCGTAATTGGCGAAATTATAAAATATTTATTTACTTATTTATTCATTTATTTGACGGCTAAACACTCTTTATAGAGAACTAATACAGTAAAAATAAAGATAATTAAATATTAGGAGAAACTTTGCGAAAATCAGGTGTGATTTGTTATAGACCTAGAGATTTATGTAGAATTGTTTTGGTTATTATAATTTTTAGAAATAGTTAACGTATTTATCGACCGTTCTTTCTTTATTGCTACGTATATTACTGTGAAATTTAACATATTAATCGCATTGGATACTATTAAACTCTTTGGTACAGTAATTATCATACACGAAGAAATTCGTTGAAGGTATTTGATATTAGGAACGAAAACGTATTCGTTATTATTTCATGGGGATTGTAAAAAATTTAACACTATTTTTCACAATCAACGTTAATCATGTTAAATATTCTTAACTTCCTCGAATCGTATCGGGAATCCGTAGCTACTTAATTAAAGTATTTCTGAATATCCCGTGCTGGACATTAAAGCACTGCCCTGTCACCGAGATTCTATAAAATTTAATATATTAATTATACGCGACGTTATTAAATTTTTCTGTGCACCCAGTAAAATGTTGTAATTACGGAAATAAAATATCTCGCGATATCTACCGCTACGAACGGGAACGCGTTCGTTATTCTTCGCAGTTTCTGCACGGAAACTTACGATATCACTTACGGAACTTAATAGATTAATTGCGTTAGATGCTGTTCAATTTTTTCTTTGCTCTGTCGCGGAAAGATCTAACGATACCCTGAAAGGCCAGGCGCTGCGACTCGCAAGTCGTTCAAAGCGACCTTTCTCGCTCGCGATCGAAGCACATCGAGCACTCGCGAAACGCGAACGAAATTTGTTAGAATCAAACCGCCTCGACCAACGGCCATTACACGAATCGTAGGTACAACACAGAGGCGGTGGTTCGGTTTTTATCAACGGTCATATCAGACGACGAACGGTCCGCGAATCTTTATGGCCGATTCTATCGGGCAGATGTCGCGTGCCGTGGACAGTTATCCTCAAAGGGACAGGGCATTTTTCATTTTCCTCGTGCAAGCGCGACCGCCGCGCCCTCATGGAAGCGTTCTCCTTCAGGACACTCGTCCTCGAGCTAGCGTTTCGTCCTACAACCGACGACAGTCCTCCCAGCCTCTTCTGGTTTCGCCTCACCTTCGCGTCTATAAATAAAGGGAGGCGAAGTAAGTGCGGAACCGCTAGGTTGTCGTCAGAGTCATTAAGGGTAGTGCTTCGGTTTCCCTTGGAAGCGCGCACACGATATCGAACCAGTGTGTACACGCGTGTGTGTGTGTGTGTATATGCGTGTGTGTACGCGTGCGTGTCTGCCAGTGAGAACGAAGGTGTGTGTACACACGCGTGCTGCAGGTGTAGGGTGGAAGAGGAAGGGGGAGAGAGGTAGGTAGGTGAATTCGAAGGAGAGGTCGTCCCTGTCGATGGAAAGGGTCGAAGACTAACTGGCATTGGCGTAGACCTCGGGGTTTTCTGTAAGAAAGCTTTTCTTGCTGTCGTCGCGTATGATCGTTTCTCGACTTTGTATAGTGACTTCAAAGAATACTCATTACAT
Source organism: Tetrapedia diversipes (assembly GCA_033822845.1). Classification (NCBI taxonomy): domain Eukaryota; kingdom Metazoa; phylum Arthropoda; class Insecta; order Hymenoptera; family Apidae; genus Tetrapedia; species Tetrapedia diversipes. The sequence goes on along the minus strand of JAOPTO010001473.1, from coordinate 101,408 downwards.
ACTTATAATAATAATAATACAGTTTATTTTAGCCCTTTTGGCTCAGAAATGTTTTGAATTAAGAAAGAAGAGGCTTGGTATATGCTTTCTGCTATACTTGCTATCTTTTTAGCATTACATGTTTATACTTTTCCAGAGTTCATATTCTAAATATTAAATATTGAATATCCAAATCTTGTAATACAAAATGCGTATAATAACATAGGTATATAGGTTAGAGATATTCTTCCGTATCAAAGAATTTGATATGTAGTAGAACGTTTATTAGCCGAATTAATTTAGAGATGGATCCAATTAAATAAAAAATAATATATAAAAATGTATAAAAATAAATATCTAATTAATTTGGAAAAATTAATCTTCCTATAATCAATCCGAAGGAACGAAATTTTTGACTCTCCTATAAAGCAAACAGAGATTAAACAATTTTTAGAAATGCACATTTTTTGTGTGAAAAATAGATTAAACAAGTACATATGCGTGATTCGGTCACTATTTGTACAATTAAAATTCAAATAAGCGACGTTTCTCTACACTCGATCCCAATAATTAATTCATATATACAGGTGATAATAGAAATGATGGCACGCGAACACCTTTTGTAGCCACTGTATTCACAGCATTGTCCGCTCGAAACTGAAAAGATCTCCATGGATTTACGAGTTATTCAGGATCTTAGCACGCCACGGTAGCTAGATGCTGAAGGAACATACGCCATCGGTTGGCGTGCTCGGTCCCCATTCAGCGTTCCGCTCGATGTACCTGCTGGCGAGTTCGCGAATGGCAAAACACAGCTGGATAAATCTTCCTGAGGAGCTTCGCCAAAACGATTCGACCTGTGTTTCGCGCGATCGGGGTGCAAGCATCGTTAACCCTTTGACTTAAAACAACGTGTGGAAGACGTGATCCCACTTCTCCACCTTAAATGAGAACTCTTGTATCAGACACGTGATGATTTTTCCTGGCCAAAAGCGAAAAGCTACGAAAATTTGTACTCTACCTGTTATATAACCATAAAAACATAAGAAAAAACAAAATTAATACATTTCTTTAACCTCTTCAGAAACGACTTTTTATAGTAAGAAAAAGAATGACTTAATTTTTTGTTTTGTTACGAATTATTCACTTCATATTAATAGGGATACAAAAACGCAAAAAAAAAAAATTGGGAAAACAATAAAAATTCACAAAAAAAACTTAACGCTCACATTTATGCCCAGTGAGCGTTATAATTATAAAAAATTAAATGTCCACATATATATGTGGCCAATGGCGTCAAGTGATTAATAAAAATGAAATTAAATATAATTATTAAATTCTGTGGTTTTATTACATAATAAATGCACTAATATTAATGTCCACTGGTTTGCTCATAAATTTGCCTGTGATGAAACTGCTTCTGGTCTTGACGCATGAGAAAAGCTTTCGTCGAAAGCGACACACAACATCGTCGCTCGATTCATAAGGCAAGGGGTTAAGAGAAAGTTAAGGGCTTGCGAGAAAGAACGGGGTGAGCGGTATCTGCAGAGGGAAATGACGCGACGCGTGGTTGATAATTCGCCGGTCGTTATTTAATAATTCGTGACGCGTGAATTTCGTCCAGAAAACGCCCCGAAAACGCCCGGCGACCAGATACCGCCCGCTTAGAGACGTCTCGTTTAATGGGCGCGCTTAAAACTCGACAAGGGGTGGCTGGGGAGCAAGTGTACGCTATTGCCAGCTACGATCGTAAAGGTGTCCCTGCTTTTCGTCCGCCTCGTAAAAGTGGCAACGAGCGAAAGGGGTTCGCGAACGCGATTCTGCCTGTTCGCGTGCTTCCGAAATCGACCTAGGAATCGATCTTCCAGGGTGGGTTCCGACGAGAGAATAAAATTAACCCTTTGAGCACAGAATACTCTCCGCCTAAGTGCTTTGAAGGGACAGCGCGCTATTAGCGGTTGCGATCGCTGGAGACGGAGTATTGTTACTCGTATAGTGACAATCGCGTTGCAGTAAGCGAAAGATCGAAGAAATTGACAAACGTATGTAGGAAATTATTTTATTGGCCGATGGGCTTTTACAAAAATTACGAGCTAATGCAACGAATCTCATGAACTCTAAACGAACTATTAACGAACTAACTCTAATTATCGCGAGGCTTCCTATTTATTTGCCTCGGGCCTGATAGGCGGTTCCTGTCCTTACCAATCAGGACCTTCGGAAAAATGCCCGCCTTCGATATCCCCACGCGTTTTCATCTAGGATATCGCCGTCTACATTTTCTTCGGGGATCAGGTTTACGGCCGCGACTGTTTATCCCTGCAACGCAGGCGTTGTTTAAAACGGCGCCGGAAGATAACGCGGCCCCGAAAAAAATAACACGGCGACACCTCGAAGTCTAAGCCTAAAGAAAGCAATGGCAATCGACATTCGTTATTCTTTGCCGCTCTCCCCTATACAGAGGCTCCATTGATTACTAAATTGCCTACACGTACATATTCGTCCATGGTCTCTGCGAGAAACTGTCGTCAGACGCATATATGCGTTCATAACAATCAAAAGGATGACGCCCAAATGTGTGACTAGTGAAAATGTTATAAGGCCAAGAAAAAAATTGACAAACGCATATATACGTCCATAGTCCTTACCAGCAACTGTCATCAGACGCATATATGCGTCCATAACACTCAAAGGATTAACCCGCGAAATGTGTGATTAGTGAAAAAGTTAGAAGACGAAGAAAAAAATTGACAAACGCATATATACGTCCATAGTCCCTACCAGCAATTGTCATCAGACGCATATATGCGTCCATAGCACTCAAAAGGTTAACGCCGAAATGTATGACCACTAAGAAAGTTACAAGGTGAAGAAAACAAAAATTGACAAACGCATATATGCGTCCATAGTCCCCAAGAACAACTTTCGTCAGACGCATATATGCGCCCATAGTCTCCACTCGCAGTTTTCGTCAGACGGTTAAAGGTTTTCCTCCTGGTAACAACTATACAGAACTCATGGCGAGAACGAACCAGCGGAGAAGTTAGGTCTCTACGCCGCTGCCGCGAAGGGTAGACGCTGTCTGTCGCGGGAGACATTAGCAAGAAGTTGGAAATACGCGACGAGACGCGTCAGCCGGCGCACCCTTTTGTACACTCGCTCCTTCCCGGCATTGTCCTCGGCCCCGCGAAACGCGCGGGCTCTTCTTCATTACTGCGATGCCCAAACGTTAGAAAATTGCGACCACCCGGCCGGGGGCACGTATACGGTCTGAAAGCATGCTAAAAATTATGCGTGCGCCTCGTTTGTTCCCGCGATCGAAGGAAGGGTTGCCGCACCCCTCGTTCTTACGTCGTTACGCACGTGACACGGTTCGAGGGTGGCTCTTTTCGTTTCTCGCCGGTTGGCCTCGACTCGACGAGCGGTTCGTGTTAGAATCGCGGGGCAAGTTCGGTCGTAAAAAAAAATCCCATTATCCGAACGTAGATACGTCTGCCAGAATATATTCCTGTTCGTTTCGTGCATTATTTCCATCTGTTTTTATTCTCGCGCGGGCGGGAAGCACGAAACGACTAAAATTACAGAACGTAAGGTTTGAGTAAAGAGAATGATGGTGGCAAGGGTTGGGGCGGGTGGTTCTTAATCGGGATAATGGAGATTCAGCCGTGTTACGCGCCTTCTAAAGCGCTGTAAAGTATCGCGCGCTTTAAGCCGCGACGCCAGGTACACGTGGATTGCGCGATTTCGAAATAATTAAAGCGGGTAACTCGTGAAAGTTGCAGGGATGCAGCGGGCTACGTCAACGGGTTTACAACGTAATAAATTTCTTTCTAATTGTTTTATACTGCCGTTCCGGCGTGCGTTCGTAAATTCGCGCTCGCCGAACACTTTCATCCCCCCGATGAGGCAAATTAAAATGACCATCGTAAACCGGTGGAGCAGTCAAACGCAGTTGCGTTCCGTAACTTCGCAAGTGTCCCGACGAAATTGTCAGCTAAGCAATCATCCTTGTGTCTTTTTCTGAAATTTCCAACCGTATACGTTTGTCGGATTGCCTTGTGAACATTTTTCTTTCTTTTTCTAGACGTTATACTTGCAAAAGTTTCATTTTTTTCATTTTATTCGCTACAAATGTTGGAACTGAGCTAAATAAGCAGTCGTGAGGAAAATTTTTGAAACAACTTCTTACAGATACTATACTACTGATATTATAATAAACATTGGTAGAACATTGTATTTATCTTAGCATTTGTGCGTACATTGATTAAAATTAACTATGACTATATTCACGTATTAAATCTTTTATTGCTTATTAGTAGTTCTATGACTACTTTAGAAGTGAAATATAAAACATTACAAAAGGAGGATTTATTGTAAAATATATTTATGTAGAAATACTATATTTACATACTTGAAGCATACCTTCACCTTGCTTTAGTCCTTAAGGTCGAACTCATCAAAAGAAGAAGCTATCACCCGAATTATAATACTTTCTCCGAAGCAATTTGTCCGTTGTTGATGTTCTTTCCTTCTTGAGCTTCAACCCTCCTGTCAGCTCATTATCCGGCACCCTCGTGGTCGAATCACGGTCGTCGCTACGTGGTTCCATTTGCACGACAAAATTTATGCGAGATTGCCTGATTTTCGCAGCACGACCTCCATCAATTCTCAAAACAGCCGCTGTAACCGAATGAGATCCGAAATACCCTTGAAGAAATCCCAAGATTGTCGCCGAATTGTGAATTACATACATAATGGTAATAATCGTCGAAACGAAACCAAACTTAATTTATTCATAACGTTCGTCCCAATATTTGAACGCTTGTTTCAATAATTTTAGTTCCCCTCTGTTTTCATCATCAAGCATACAGTGTTTCGTTGTATTATGTTCAACTTAATCTATCGTATTGAATAATTGCTACTCTCATGTTTAACCCTTCGCAACTTCCTTGGAAACACTGGGTTCATTTCATTCACAACTTTTGTTTTTCACATTGTTTTAAGCTTTTAAAGAATTCGAAGAAATTCTGGGATGCTTCTTGAAGTTTCTATTTTAATATACCATCGCTGTTTAAGTCAAATGTTTGTAGGCTCAGCAAAGAGAAACAAAAGTTTCGGAAGATTCGCGAAACAAATACGATTCATCGAGGATGAAATCAACGCAATACGACCACAGAGGGTCAATATTGTTTTTAATAATATGCAACTTTCATTTCAACTTTTTAGGATTATTTAATTTAACAATATTAATTTATTTCTCTTTGAGTTCTTCTTTAGCATATCGCTATACGTTTGATAAGAGGTACGAATTTACAAATGCTAGATAAACGGTGTAGAGAGTATAGCTTTTTAGGAACGGAAAATCGGAGATCCTTTAGGTTCAGAGTTTAACGAAAGATAAAGCAATGAAGTTGAAGTTGAGGCGAGCAGCAGGATGAGTAAAGAATAGGTAGGAGATGAGGTAATCGATCGTCGAAGAGATGACTGTGTCAGGGAAGGGAAAGTCGGAAGCCTGAAGTCTATTCTATCTAATGAATGTAATTGATTGTGAATAATCGTTGGCGTACAACAGTTTATCGACTGGTGAACCGTTTTTAGATTGCGTCGCGATCGTCCGTTATAACCGTGTCCACGTTAATAACGAAACTGCGACTATTTCATACCGCAGCGCACATTTGGCGCGCGGAAGGGTTGCTCTAATCACTTTTTAACTACATTAGCACCGGTAACTGCACCCCTTTTCCGTCCCCTGTCCCACCTCGGGGCAACTTTCCGTCGGAGAACCTCGTTGCATCAAAAATAGATTACATCGCGTTCGTATCAGAATTTATTTTCTTCAAAGCATAGTCAAAGAGGAACGGGACCACCGAAACACTGTTCCCTCGTAAATGTAAATAAGAATACAGAATTTGCATTACCAGTTGGCACAATTAAATTGTAATAGATCGGTTTATCAAATCCAATTATAAGTTGGTTATTTAAAGATATATCCAAGGAACATCTTGTCTGACACCTTTTCAATTTTTTAGCGAATCACTTCAATCCATAATTAGCGTTAACGATATATAGTGGAAGAGGAAATTTAATAAAAAAAGAATATTGCTTTTATAATATTTTATATTGATAAACACAGTAGAACGTAGATAATGTAAATTAATTTGAGGTACAAATAGGTTACGATAAGCGTTAAATAAATATTTTGTTACGCTATAAATCAACTGGAAATTAAGCAGTCTTTTGGATAGATGTCTTCTTCAAGATATTTCTCACGTGAAATAATACACTTCATAAACAGTATAACGCGGTATAAAAAATAAACACTTTTATTCTGCATTTCTTTTTGATATTTCACCCATTACATTGTATACAAAGGATTTTCAGTCTTCCTTTAAGATACTAAACCTGGTCATTTGAAGCAAGTACGATGCAAATCTAGATATCAAAATTTAAACACTATATTCTCCATCACTACATTCACACGATACTATGTCTCTATTCATGTTTTTATTTTCTGAATTGTCCAACGATTCCTTGCCCATTGATATCACGGCGAGGAAAAAGCTAGATGATATTTATCATCGCCGTAACTAGAAAGAATTTCAAGAACATTGTTCGCGTCAACGTCAGATTTTACACGATACTATATTTCTATTAATGATGTTACTTTTTCCAAATTCCTTGCCCATTAGATATCAAAGCGAGGAAAAAGCTAGATGATATTTATCATCGCCGTAACCAGAAAGAATTTCAATAACATTGTTCGCGTCAACGTCAGATTTTACACGATACTATATTTCTATTAATGATGTTACTTTTTCCAAATTCCTTGCCCATTAGATATCAAAGCGAGGAAAAAGCTAGATGATATTTATCACCGCTGTTACCAAAAAGAATTTCAAGAACATTGTTCGCGTCAACGTCAGATTTTACACGATACTATATTTCTATTAATGATGTTACTTTTTCCGAATTCCTTGCCCATTAGATATCAAAGCGAGGAAAAAGCTAGATGATATTTATCATCGCCGTAACCAGAAAGAATTTCAATAACATTGTTCGCGTCAACGTCAGATTTTACACATTACTATATTTCTATTAATGATGTTACTTTTTCCAAATTCCTTGCCCATTGATATCAGAGCGTGGAAAAAGCTAGATGATATTTATCACCGCTGTTACCAGAAAGAATTTCAAGAACATTGTTCGCGTCAACGTCAGATTTCTTCTGCACCCGTCCGTTCGAGCTTCGGGGACCGACGTCCGGCAAACAAAGTTAAAAATTGTCCCTTTGTCGCGCGACGTAACCCGTGACAGGTCGAACCAAATGATAAATCAGCGGCCCGGCGTCCGAGTAAGTGTTTCTTTATCTTCCTTTCGGCCGAGCGCGGCGGAAAGAAAAGAAAATTATCCGTGCGGCCGCGCCCCGGCTACGAAGTGAAACGTTCCGGACGGAAAGCGTCCCGAGGAAGAGAAATGGGGGAAACCGAAATGTGTGCGTTCTAAACGATACCAAGCAGACCCGAGCAAGACAATCTTGCCACATGCCTCTCTGTCCGCTAATAGACTGCGCGCGTCAAGCCTTTTTCCACGACTCTCTTTTCCCCCGTTCCTTGTTTTTCCGTTCACCCCGCCCACGGCCTCTCCCTTGGATTCGCTGCCACGACGATGGATAACCTCGACCCTTAACAGCCGTTTAATTTGTGTCTGGCTCCACGTTTTTGCCGCGAGAAAGTGAGCTTTCTTCGGGATAAAACAAGCCCTCGCCCTAAGGTTCGTGGCTGCCCATGGATACTAACGGGGGCGAGTTTAATAGGTACTCGGCGGCATCCCAAGTGGAATTCGATGGCAAAGTTTTGCTTCGCGGAGTTCGAATTGCTTACTTGTAAGAGGCTACGTTTTGTTTTGCACGTGTATATGGTTTTGTAACGATTGTACGGTACAGACTTATTTCGAATCTCTGGGTGAGTATCTATAGAGTTGAAGAATTCACTCGATCAGAAATGCTTCGACGTTTGAACTATCACAGAGATTGCAAATAGGATGTGATCAATGTACAAAAATGAGATAAAATTCAGCACAATTTTAATCACAATACAATTAAAATTGAACACGATCAAATAATACTGGCTGAGTATAAACGCAGTGTATAATACCTAAGACAAGTTGTAACAGCATTTATTCAATGTGAAGAAGTTATACCTAACAAAAATCATAAAAATTGATGATAGGTGCCTATAATATAAAATAACACAGATAAATAGTAAAATATGGATAATTAGAAAAGAGATTAGTAGACTCATTAAAAATAAATAATTCTACGTTTGGAATAAACTTTAAAATAGAACGAAACATGAATACACAGAATTCTTCAGGATATTGTTAAAAACGACATACACAGTAGCGGACAGTAGTTTAAGACCAAAAGGTCAAAGAAAACAAATTAATTAATTAATAAGAAATAGCACGATAAATAAAATTCGTATTCTATGCTAATCAATAAATAGTGTTCTACCATAATGACGATAAAAATAAGTATACGAACAATATTTGCATACCATAAGACTATGTTTTGTACTGTCCTGTCGTGTTAAACTTTTGTCCGCTATTGTACATACGAACTAATTTCATCAAACATTTGCTCTCGAACGATCCATTTGAGCAGACGCTTCTAAGATTTCGTTCGTACAAGCGGAGTTCATGTAACCGGAGTTCCATTGTATTTATTTACTCCCATCGCTATCCATAGGGCGTTTTCCTCTCCATTACGGATTTCTTTCTCGCCGCGTTGCCTGAAGTCGCGGCAAGAAAAGGCTGCTAATGTCTTGGAGCTGCTTCCAGACGTGACATACCTACGACGATGATGCTAACAAATTGCTGGGAACTTTTTCAACGGACCAACGGGGGACGGTTTGACGGGGGTTCGCGGCGAGGTCAAGGATTCCGCTTCCACTTTCATCGGTTGCGCTGTGACGTGACGGCTGTCAGAACGACAAACGGTAGTACGGGCCATTTGTCATCCAGAGTTTCCTGTCGACCGGCTGACAGGAACGGTGTATATTATTTTAAAACACGGGAAATCTTACTTGTTCTGTTAAGTAACGCGATACAGCGTAATACAAATTTCAAGCTTTCGTGAAAATTTAACGCATTCGCTGCCATGATGGATTTAATGTATCCCGTTAACGCTAGTACTACCGAAAATTAGGGTGAAATTATTTGTAACAAAAACTTGAACTGAAAATTGTATAAGAAAAGTACCTAATACGAGGGAAACAAATCTTAGTAATTACAGTAAAAACCATAGTAAATTTCTAAAAGTGTTAGTTCTATGGTAAGTTCATGAAGTTTCCATGAAAAGTTACGAATAAGTCATTTTGACTCCCATGGTAATTCTAGTGTTAAACATGGAAAATCATTTTCTGTCTAATTATTAACGTAAACAAGTTCACTCAATCGACTGACATTTTTACATCTGTATCGTGACGTACCTTAGCTTTAATAATAGCAATATTTCTATATTCCTAATTATTCCAAACAAGACTTATTCAGTTAAATTAAAGTGAAATTGGATCTACAAAAAATTCCATGGAAAAAATCGAACCAATGTCGCATATCTTCAACACCCTTCGCGATTACCTATGGCACTCGAATTCCAGCTACCACCGAAACACGCCCGTATTTCATCAATTACACGCGTCGAGGATGGACAGGTCTGGGTTGTAGCGGGCGTTTCAGAAATAATGACGTTTCGTTCGCCGTCCGGGTGTTGCATTTGCATAAACTGTCTTCGTCGGCGGTGCGGCAGGGGCGAAAAGTCGAATAATTCATTCCCGTGGAACGCGGTGAGCAGGCGGCCGGATCAGACGCTCGGTTCCGCGAGGCTGTCTCGCGCGACATTTCGTAATTTCTAGGCAGCAGTTGGAAGATCTAATTTCCTAGTCTGCCATTCATAGCGCGAGAGCACCGTACAAGCCTTCGTCACCGGCGTGGACAGCCACGGTTACGGATAGTTCGGTGGATCCATTTAAATCCTGAACGGGTCACTGATATCCACCGAAAATATCATTCATCAGCTGGGTTCGGTGTCCACAAAGTGTGGAACACGCTCGGATATGCAGGATGTCCAAGGATTAACCGTAGGAAAGTTCGTAGGTACGTTCGGCGAGTGTAGATTAGAAAGAAGTATTATGGTTACGTACTCGAGGTTGTTTAACACGTTCCGTGCCAAGCATTTTTTGCCTAACTTGTCGTTCAGGCCATTTGATATTTCGATTAAATGCACCATTAACACTATTCCTACCACGAACGGTCAAATGACCGTTTTTGAAATTTCGATTAGAATTTCATAGATACAACGTAATTGAAACGTTTTTAAACTTTAGACTTTTTCTCAAATATACGTATAATACATCTTTCAATATTCACTTCTCTTTTCATTGTTTATTTTTTGAGAAAAATTTGTAGTCTCTCTTACGTGGGAATGTCGTGGTAGGAATAGGTATACGTGAAGTGTCGGTAGGAATAGTGTTAAATTTAATTATCAATTATTGTATATATAACAATTAAATAAACTTATGTGTTTTGCTCTATACTGCATCTTGTATAATGCTTCACTTTTTAGGTAGAAATATAGTTTACAGAATTATATTTGTAATAAAATATATATTTTCAGGGCATTAAATAAATATGACTGCGTGTACCACCGATGGTACACGTGGCCTGACGATCAAGTTTATTGTGTACCACCGGTGGTATACGTGGCACGGAACGTGTTAACTGTTTCATTAGGTTATATATAAGTGTACGAAATTTTAAGTTGTGTTTATTGTCAGCACTCGTTAAATTGATAACAATTTCTGCTGAATAATACTCGAGTCTTCAGAGACAAGCTACAGAGCTAATTTTTTGAACAGCTCTCTGTGAACGTCCGGGTAGCACTGTGAAGGTATCGATCTGTGCCATTTTTCGATGTACTTGAAATTTCGAAGATTTCGCGATGATTTCGAGTATATGCATTGAGAATACTGACAAATTGAGCCGATCAGAAGCACATCGTTATCAAACACTCTTATCCATTGTGTCGTTTAATTGTTCGTTGCATGATAAACAAATGAACTAGTTTAGCTTCGTAAAATAAAAGTCATGCAAAATTGAACTCGCCAAAAGGGCACAAGAATAGAATATTATTGTTATACGTAACAAAAACGAGAATTCTTGTAATCTGTTTAAGCGACCAACTAATAGCAAAAATAAATAGAATCAATAGCAGCGCTTCGTCGAGGAAAAAATGGGACATCTCCCCGTTCGATTGGTTAAGTGTTAACAAAGCAATCTCGAAATAACACGTAAAGAACATCGCGAAATTAGCATACGAAACCAGTTGCCTACGTATTGACTAGACACGTCGTCTAGTCACCACCTAAACCTCGCAAATTCCAAGATTCAAGAGAACCAGAGGAACGTCCGCTCCCTCCCAGGACGAAGGTCGATTTATGCGGCTCGATACAATGATGCAATAACGCGGCGCGATATATATGCATTCGAGGGTTGAAGCTGGCGGGGAGGGGACTGGAAATTCGAAATGTAACCGGTTCGAGCGGCTCTTAGAAATGCCGGACACGTAAAAGCCGGGACCCGTAGGGTTTACCGGCTGTACCGCGAATATGTATGCCGTACGGGCGGCCGTGTACGGCAAATCGCGATCCCTGGATACGTACGTATTATCCGTATAACCTCTAACGTCGATTGTGGCTTATGATATTACGTACTCTCCATTACGACACGCGTATGTGGTACACTCCGGTTCAAGAGCCGTACCTTTCCGATAAACGGTGTATGGGCTATGAATAGATTGGACTGGGTTTACTTTTCGGTAAAATCGTTAACACGAAATTGCCGAAGTGAGTCGATTCGACTCACTTATAAACTGTCAAATTTTAATGGCGGTATCAGGCTGGACTATCTTAAATTGCATCTTGTTTAAAAGATTGACATGTGCATTGAGAATACTGACAAATTGAGCCGATCAGAAGCACATCGTTATCAAACACTCTTATCCATTGTGTCGTTTAATTGTTCGTTGCATGATATAGAAATGAACTAGTTTAGCTTGACATCTAAAGCTCGCTTGGTATAGGCTCTAATAGATTAGGAGCTTCCTCTACCCAAATTAACAATAAAAAGACACAATTTATGAAGCAAATTATGTGCACAATACTTTCATTACACATTACATGTATATAAATATTACATATATATTTGCAACTACGTAAAGCACCTATTTCTTGGACAAATGTTCGGATAATAGAACGTTCCAATATTTGAGAATTTGAAGGATGATGGTTCGGTGCCACAAACTCCATTGCATTAAAATTTTTTAATTCATGTTGTTTGGTCAAACACATAAATAAATAAGTAATTTTGCAGCGAATTGAATGTGCCAATTTCACTCAGACTCCAGCAGAACACCACAAGTTATCCTAAGATTTTTGTACGAGGATGTACTCACACGCGCGCGCTCCGCCTGTGTTCACTAACGCGGTAGTGAGCGTAAGGGGCGATGTAACGAGTAAATTGCTACATCGTTACATTTTCCTTCATGCCGCTGCTCCGATCGACAGGCCGACGCGACGCGTCGTTTATTATTTCGTTAATCGTGGTAATAGGCGGCTGGCAGAAAGAACGACGCGTTTCGAGCTCGCTTGCTGACTTTTAATGGACCCACTTCGAACACAGAATTGGTCACGAACGTGTACGAACGAACGAGATGTGATACTTCGAATGTGATTACAGATGAATGCGGATAATTAATTTTAACACCGCAGCACATTAATTTCAAGGGATTACAGTTAATAACAACGTATCCTCTTTAGTAGAACATTCAATTATAACGTTAATTCAAATTTCAAAGGATCTACTTTACATTTACATGGTATAGCCATCTACGCATTTCTTTATAACGTAAACTAGAATCTGATATTTTGAAAAATGTTAAACACATATTTTAACAGAATCAATCCTGCAGAAAGAACACAAATCTCTTTTTTGCAGTATACAATATTTCATTTGACCTTGATTCTTTTATGGCCAATTCATTATTTAAATCTATACATATAAAAAGAGATGTCCTGACTGACTGACTGACTGATTCATCATCGCACAATTTAAACTACTGAAACTAGAAACGTGAAATTCGGACAATGGGTTCTTTTTGTGACGTAGGCATCCACTAAGGAAGGATTTTTTTATATTCTACCCCTAAGGAGGTTAACTTGGGGTTGAAAGGTTGTTTGAAAATCCGCCGATTTTGAAGCAATTTGATTTTATAAAAGAAAAACGCGGGTAACAACCAGTACTCTATAAAAATGAAATCTTTAGTCTGGTCTTAGACTTACAAGATTAAATGTCTTTTGAAGCGCTAATGCGAAAATCAAGCCTAAACCTCTACAATGAAACATTTAGTCCAGAGAATCACGAAATAGAGCTTTCAGATTGATTTTGAGCTTTCAAAGTTAAACTTGAAAGTGAAAACGAAGGTGAAACACTTATCTGCGCCGCAACACGAAGCTATCAACCTGGTATTAAGCTTTGCCCTCCATTATGAATCGCTATTAATACATACATTGTACCTACACGCACGATGATTTATTGAAAACGGTTACGTAATTATTATGCAAACACGGAGAAACGAATCACACGTCGTTTCGAGTCGAATATTTCAAAGAAAGGCATCGCCTCATTGCGTATCGAATAATTTTCGGTCCCTTGACCATTGAATTATTAGCTGTCGTGCAACCTACATTCGTTTAGTATGCGCACGGACGCGGAATTTCGATTAAATTTTTCGCTGCCGGGCGTTCCCGTGTAAAACGCACAATGTTACGAGAAGAAAACGAGCGAGCAGGCCGAGAAACGGCGCTGAAGAAAGGGACGGAAGTGGAGTTTGTAAAGAAAGGGAATGTTCAAGCGGTGATCAGAGATACGCATCCCTCGGAGGCCACTTATTAAATTGTTGCTCGGACGTGACGAATAATTTACAAGCGACCGAAGGAGACAGGACCGGCGGTGTCCGGCGAAAAAGGAAGTCGAAGTAAACGGTTGCAAGAGAAAAAAGGAACGAGCAAGATGAGACACGGGCGCGTTTTAAAGCGTACGGGTTAACTGCTTGTAGGTACCGTAAGCTGGGAAAACATTAACAGGTTCCTGCAATATCTTATTACATTTGTTATTAAGTATTCCCTTGCAACATCATGCTGTTCTACTGTGAATGTAAAAATGTATTTATGAATATCGATGCTGGCCTGGTTACTGGATAAAATTGGCGCATCGTATATAATACTTTTATTAATTATGCATGTGGTTTATACCAATGACTAAGAACCAAAATTATATTAACTTGGGTTTACATCGACACGTTGATACTAGGTTGAGAAAAAAGAAATCCATTATTTTTACGGTCACTTTAAGACTTTATTTAACATGGTTCGGATTGTCTGATTTGATTAAATACGCACCCGTTTGTTTTATAATTTTAGAAGTACCATTTGCATGTCCTAATACTTATCAAATCGAATCGATGGCAGTCGAGGCACGTTAATTTCACCGTACGGTGTGCACTCATTCGACGAAGATTCGGCATCTTCTGCGAATAGGTCTGAGATACCGTTGGAGATCAACGGTATCGCGGTTTACCGAATCCTGGATGCCACCCCAAGATAACTGGCATACCCATAAATTAGGCACTTTAATGAGGCATAATTGTGGCCAGCAATTCTCTACATGTCCGCGACATACGAGCTCGATATTCCTGCTGGTATCTTTGAAGCGGGTCACTGTTCAATAGCTATTCGATGCCTCTTTCCTATTCAGTGCAAATGATTAAACAACGAGGTTATACTTAGACCTGATCAATAAACGTGACTTAATCGTTCGATCGATCGGGGGAGCCATTTTGAATTGCAAGGACACATTGGTAGTCGCAGCCGCTGCTCGTTCTTTAACCTTCAGCTGATTATTTTATCATTTTTGACTGAAATTTTTGACATGAAGAAAAGAAATGCGCGAAGCGCTAAAGAGTTAAATTAGTCAAGATATTTGAATTTGCATAACTTAACTTGAAGTAGTACTGTATACCTAAAAATAACCACTTCGTAAGAGGTAGTGATCTATTGAATGTCTACTACAATATTACACATATTATTAAAATGCATAATTCCAAAATTAAGAAATGATGCTAACGGATCTATATATATATACTATGGAGAATACACTGAAGTTAATATTATAAACTCTAATACTATCATTTACAATACTATCTAACCTATATAATAATACTCTATAATACTCTATACACTCTATTTCCTTTTCTCTCTCTCCCTATGATAAGTACTCCCTATGTCGCACGTTCTCTAATGCTATCATTTACAATACTATCTAACCTATATAATAATGCTCTATAATACTCTATACACTCTATTTCCTTCTCTCTCTCTCTCTCTCCCTATGATAAGTACTCTCTATGTCGCACGTTCTGTCGCTCACTTTGATCGCTTTCGTTCACGTTCTGACTAATATACTTCCTCACGCATACATTTGACATGCGATACTGTGTAACTCAAATTCATCGCCGCGAATCATTCTGCCTATCAAGGAACCGTCAAAAAGACCTCTAACCTTTTGTTGATCCACCGATCGCTTTCGCTTGTCGCTTTCAATCCTAATCCATCCTGTCGCCATTACAACATTTACCTCGTCAACATATCTCAAGGTCATGGAAACGGACGAGGTGGACCGTTTCTGTAAATAATTACCCTTCGTCCACAGGCGGACGCAACCTAATCCCGAGATGGAAATTCCCTGGCGAACCGTTGGCGCTGACCGGCCTGCCCTTTACTTGCAACGCGCCGTAATGAATGTCCCGGTGCATGCTGCATCGTGACCTCTCTGGACGGGTGCGAGCCGATAAACTGGATCCCTCGATCATCGGCGAGGATTTATTGCATCGTCGTGGAGGCGCGCAAAGGGCCGCGATCCTCGCGTGTGAGCGATGTGCCTTCGTTCGACGCGATCCGAACGCTTCGCCGCCTCTTATTTACAGCCGAGCTTTCTCCAGGGACAAACGAAGTGTCTCGTCCATGGTAAAATCGCACACGGTTGTTCACGTGGAAGTTCCTTAGCCTTGCCACAAAATCGTGTCTTCGATAGAGGTGTGCGAGAACCCGAAAATGTCGGGTCGGGTTGGGATGAGAAATTTCAAGGGTTCCTGAAAACGTCGAAGTTCTCGGGAGAGAATGAAATTTCGAATACAGTTAAAGTTCTCGAATTTGAGGCTCTAGAGTAGCGTCGATTGAAGCGAGAATTGTATTTTCAGGTTTTTTGAATATGTTGACAGTTTCAGAAATCTTGACTTTTTCGGAAAAACCAAAATTTTCGGAACTCGACCCAATTCGACCGATATTTTATCTGCTGATTCCGATTATTGGGTTCTTGTACGGCTTTAATTTTCAGAGTTACTATTGTGAAAAAGCAACAGAAATTCTTATCGATCGATTAAAAAACGCGTATTTCTTTACTTTCGTAAATTTAATTTAATTTAATTTAATTTATTAATTATTATACTGGCAGAGCCCTACTTATGTATATAAGTAACATGTATAATACAGTACAAATTGATAGACTGAGAACATTTCATGCATTTTCTATTATTGACGTCTACGAACAAAAACCGTTTAGTATACAGAAATGGGAAACAAAGCGAAATTTATTAAGCGAAATGGATTATTTTAATCTTACTAATTGTAAGCTCCGATTATATCTCGTCGAAAGGTACCTACAAGCAGAGCAAAAAATAGTTCAAACTGTCACTTAAAGCAATTCACGTTCGTTAAAATTCTGCTGGTATTAAATACATCAATTTTCCGTAGAACACACAATGCACATCTCGAACACGTTATATTAAATTTTCCGACATCGTGACGATTACCACCAACGACCATAGACGCTCGCTATGAAGCGAGGTTTCTGTGTATTACGAGCTGTTGCAGCTGTTGATTGCAATCACGTTTCGAAATAACAGGCATGCAACGTGAAAAAACTCGTTTAATGGACGTTGATACGTTCGATTAGATAATTTAATAACAGAAGCGATGCCAATGAGACGCGCGTCTCCCTTGCAGCTGTACCATGTGACCGGTTCGCCGTAAAGATGGCCGCGGAAGGGGTAGGGTTAACGCCGCTTCTAATCTCATCTCGTCGTGTTTCGTTCCACGACTTCATCGCGCCGATCCTAGGTGTATAATTACGTTTCGATGCGTGCACCATGCAAAACGAAAACGAGACGTACGAATAATTGTGAATTAAAGCGCAAACGGTCACGTTGCGCTGCGTAAGCGTTCAACCGTGCCGATAAATCAAAGACACGAGAAATTTTCTTAGATAGCGATGGTGTTTCCGCCAGAAGCGGTCGAATAAATCAAACAAATTGTTTTCGAACATTTATGCCGTCGTTTCGATTAACTCTTTCAAGTGGCGTAACAGATTTAAACTCGAGTTTTCAGAAACTTTTTCGGAAGTTTCGAACAATTTCCCGATTTGATAGTTGCAATTAATAAACAAGCCAATTGTTACCAATTTAAAGCTAATACCGTCGTTGTTGGCGATGACCTATATTTTAACCCTTTCCCAATATATTTATCTCAAGTATTGTTCGAAAAATTCTAATTTTGATAGACTGTATTGAGATAATATTGGGATGGGATATTTTAATGGTATCAGCTATGTATTTGACAAGTAATGACATCTACAAAAAACGGTATTAATAACGAAAAGTAGCTTCAAGTGAAATCATTATTTTTTTCTAAAATAAAAATTTTCAAAATCAGGAGCGACAGGGTTAATACAGTTCTGATCGAAGGCTTTCTGTACGGTAACAGAATTCTAAATTTCTCTTCCAAACTAAACATCGTTTGTAACACTTAAATTGATTTCAAACCTTTCGCAACTACCGTAAACAATAAACTACCGTAATTACCTATGCATTCTGCGTAAGAAAACAATGGAAACTTTCGCGTGGACCCAAATACCCAGCGTATTTTATTCGATTTGCTTGCCCAATCCCGAATCCCGCGTGTTCTCCCGCGGAGTTACATGACCGATCGCGTACACGCTCCGGTGACGAGGTGGGCGAGGTTCGAGGGAATAAATTTCTAGATCCATAGGAGCACCTCTATCCGACCGCCCGCGCGCCCCCTTTTATCGATCAAGGCCGCTTCGGGACGTGGCCAACGAGAGAGAAAGCAAGACGTCCCCGTTCCGTGTTACCATCGAGCGTGGAACGGAAACAAGGAGAGCCAAGCACGGACGTTCTCGAATGTAAATCGCAAGCGCGCAATGAGCCGCTGGGACCGGGGCTGCAAAAAGAGAAAGAGACAGCGGACAGCGACAGAAAGGGGCGGGAAGGAGGCAGAAGGCAGGAGGGAGGGAGGGAGGGAGAGAGCGCGTGAAAGCGCGCGAAGGAGAGCGCAGGGAACGATGATATTTGATTTATGCCCGTCGTGGGCCGCGGGCCGCAAAAGAAATGATTGTAACTAAGATTTATTTCAAGCTCTTTACTGTCACAACACCGACTTACCGGGGGTAATATCCCAACCCAGCCGGGCCCGTTTCGCGCTAAGTACAAGCTCGTTGGATAAAAGTCCATTATTGAATGGGGACCAGTTCCTCCGAAGGCGAGGGCGATTATTTAATGCCACGGAGTCGAGTGTTAAATTGGAATAGATTGCCCGGTGAACTTTCTCCCTCCCTCCCTCCCTTCCCTCCTCCTCCACCACCTCCTCGTTCCTCTCTCCCCGTTCTCCCGTTTCGCGTTCCCCTCGCACTCCTCTAACCCCTTTTGTTTCCCCCGGTTTTCTCAACCTCTACCCGGCTACATCGTCTTTATCCCTTTCTTTCGCGGTTCCTTCGTCCGCGTGCTCCTCCGCTTCCTCCCGACAGCGATCGTTAATAGTTAATAGCCGATGGCAGAGCGTCGCGTCCTTGCGATCGTCTCTCGGGTACCGAGGGCGAAAGTTCGTCGATCCTCGGGGCCTCGAGCGAATTTCGCTGCCGTCCCGGCAGGGAGAAAGAGTCGAGAAAGAGGCGAGAAAAAGGAGGAGAAAGAGGATGAATCGCGAAGGGAGGAGGGAGGATCGGTGTCGCTAGCGTGTAACTAGTTGTAGTTACCTAGGGGACGATGGAATTTGCCGGGAAGTAGCTCGAAATTATCACTAATTCCCGGGTAATCTTTCGCCGGTTAGTTTGGAAAGTTTCGTAATAGTTGCGGAAGTTAGGCCCCGTCCTCCCGTTCCATCCCTCCCACCCTCGTCGAAGGTATTCGCACTTTGTCCGGGGGACACCGCGGATACCGGAAGTTGCCGCGCCGTGGCACCGTGGATACCGATAGCCCGAAGAAACGCTCTCTTCTCGGCCGGATGATATCGGTGAAATTTAACGGGTGGCCTAGCCGTTTCGTCTCGTCGATCGTGTGATTGCGAAACGAACCGATTGCCGCTTCGTTGCCTCGAAAATCGGTGTCGCGGCAGAGTTTGCGCTCCTATCCTCGGTATGGAACAACGACAAACGTCGACGGGGTTCGTCCGCGAGGACGATTGTTTTGCGTTGCTCGTCGGGAACAAATATTTAGAATATTCATGGCGGGGAGTGTGTCAAAGCTCGCGACACCGTTCAGACACGCTCGGGCATTAGTTGCTTAGTCCGGTCAAAGTTTCGTGTGTACTTAGACGCTTGTGTACGCCGAGGCCGGGAAGCGAGTTGCGTGCGAGCATTTCTATGGCCTGGAATATCTCAGGCTGTTTCGCTTGTTATTTATAGGCCGTCGAGTTACGTTCGCCGGCTGAGAATGATCTTGCAGGTAGGCTGGGCTCGGTTTCGTATCCGTTTTGTGATACGAATTGCACGCGAAGAATGAAACAAGTGTTGAAACGGTTAAACACTTTCACCTTTTTAAACAGTCGAAATTTTCCTTGTTTGGAAATCGATGCTTCGTTGCTGTATAGTCGAAGTGTAATTTATTTGAACTTGAAATTTAAAGTAGAAGCTATTCGTATGAGTTCCCGTACTTTGGGAATTTTTAACGCATTTTGCTCGAAACGGTGTGCGTTACAAATTATGATAAAGCTTTACCGATTTTTGTAAAACTTTGCCGACGCAAGATTTTATCGATGTTTCGAGTTTTATCCGACTTATGAGAAAAATAAGGGACCGTTTTGAAAGCAACACTGTTTCGTTACTTTTCAACTAGATCAAGAATAATACTTTGAACGATAAATAATTCAGATTTATTTAATAATCCAGCGCTCAAGTTTCGTTTTGAAAATCTGCTTACGAGAAATTAAGTATGTCATTCTGTAACTGTCATGTCTATTTCAAAGAAAAATTCAAAACGGGAAATTTGTATTTGTTATTCGCACTTGGTGTTGCCTTCATTGAAATAATTTTGATGGAAGAAAGTGTTTCCATCTCTCAAGACTGAATTTCCGAGTATGTGACATTTTTTTCAAACTTATCAAGATGATCTACCTTCTTAAAATTTGTAAGTGTACCTTTTTTCCCCCCTTCGTGACAAATCGATGATGCTGAGTGGGAACCAGGAACAGGAAAATTGTGGCCGAAGTAGGCTGCGTCACCCTCGTTCCTCGATCCGATCATAAAATTGCATTAAAAGGCACTCTGACCAGGCGACTCGATTTTCTGGCACAAATGACAGCACTCCGACGTCGTTCTTCGCCCGTCGCCGCTATTAGCTCTGCTAATTTTCAATTACCCGTCTCGCCGAACGATATTTGCAAGCCGCAGTCTATCTCGAACGCCCACCTGCAACAATTTACGAGGCTAATGTGTCTCGTCCGCCGGGTAAAAATGAACGGATACGTGGAGAGGGATGATTCACGAGCCGATTTTTTATGTTACATCGTTGAGAAAGGTGGCGAGGAATTATCACTGGAAGCACTTTCTACTCATGGTTCGCGTTAATCCATTAAACGTTAGATTTTCGTTTAAAGAAATTCTAAAGGTAAACCGGTAACTCATGGAATTATTGAGAAACAGACGAGAGAATGCAACAATTTTTAAACGTACCTCATCGTATCATCATCTGAATTTATTCTGCTGTTCCACTAATTTATTTAAACCATCGAACGAGATTTCAGATAAAAAGTTAATCGAATCCACAGAAACGTCGATTACTTTCTTTCCGAAGTTAAATTACATTCAATTTAGTTATCCATCGGTAATCCGATCCAAATGCAACTACAACAGCACAAAGAAAGGGAAGTATACATCGATCGACTAAAAACTGATTTCCCGGTATTATAGACTAATGAATTCTGGCCACTAATTTCCTGATAATCATTGTAATAAGGGTATTAGAATAATTGGCTGTAAATATCCGTCGCACGCGATACACGCAACATGGCCGCGCGGGCGATTAAACGCCGATCGCGTTTCCTCACGACACAACAGATCGATTCTCCGCGATCCAGATCGACGTCCGTTCCTTCGTGTTTCACGACACCCGCGTCTTGCTCCCTTCCCTCAACCCCTCTTCATTCTCCAACGACGTCTTCGAGAACGAGGAACCGTCTCGTCAGCGTTTGTTCATTATCGAAGCTTGTTAGCGACGGGAAAAGTGCGTCGACGGGAAACAGAGATAAACGCCGTCCCCCTCGTCGTCCGCACACCCACCCCTCCGTCCTGCGAAATTTCCGCACCCCAGCATTATCGCGACGCGACACGACAGCCCGACAAACCAACAAGGGTTAACCTAATTATTTAGGTGCCGAACTCGTCGACTGCAGGGCGGAAACAACAGCGTTGCTATTCCGTTCGCACGGTGCACGTGGGTGCTCGTGGAGGCAACAGGGGGTAGAAGAGAAGTGGGTGGTTAGGGAAACAGGATGGAGACGCAGTGAATCTCTATAAGGGTGAGATAAAGACGTAGATCTTTGACCCGCGACGACGCGGCTTCTCCTGGTGGTCCTCTCCTCGGTCTTACCCACGAGACAGGCAGTAAACTCCTATGAGCTGGAACGGCAGAAGTAAATTTTCGAGAAGCGAGCGAATCTTGGTGGACTGATAGCAGAAGTGGACGAGACGATGTATCGTGCGGTAGGTACTAAACGTCCCTCGAATTTCGCAAACAATTGGTTCCTGAAAGTGCAACTGTTGAATGTTCGAAAATAGAGGGATATAAAAAGATATGGACCAAAAACTGTGTATTGATCGGAACAACACTGTAATTTTATGACTAAAGTCTGATGTCTCTTGAGAGGGAGCAACCCAGTAGCCTGGTCGACTCACGATGTCCCCTTAGAGGGGACATCCGACCGCAAAAGCTTAAAAAGTTGAATTTTTAAAACTGTGTGAAATAAGCGAATTGTGCGAAAGTATATTTTGATACATGTAAAGATCATACTCGAAAAGAAAATAAATTTATAAAAATTTAAAAGAAATTATAAATATTACGATTGCTGACATCTTTATGCTTTTAAGAATATGCTTTTTAAGAATAATTTAGTTGCCGAAATTCAACATCCTATTAAAAATTTTGTGAAATATCTACTATTTAAGACAGTATTTGGAATATTCATATTATAAATTTTATATAGATTCCGGTGTAACAGAGAACGGTTACTTTTCGATGAACGTCCTACAGCGAGACGAGAACCGTGCGCTCCTTTTACGCCTCGCTGTAAATAATTTGAGAATTAACGGTGCTGTGTCAGAGGGTAACTTGTGAAAATTTCGTGTAATTTCGTTTAACCCCTATTCTCATTCATCTCTCCATTTAGAACAAAGTGAGGAGTCCTAGGGGGGTTAAACACAGTATTCTCTATAAATCACACACTCCAGGGTGCTGTATACGTTTAAAATAATACTTTTACGGTGGCTTTAGAGCTCTTCAGCGCCTACCTAAACTCAACTCCAAAGAATCTGTTTGCAATATTAATATTAGAACTACGGAAAGATCATAAGAATCACTGTTTTAAACAATTCAAGCAAAAAGTAAAAGTTTCAGACGCTTAAGAAACATCGGTCGATTTGTTAAATAAAATCTAGAATATATTCTAAGTCTTTAGCCTTTAGAATAAATTCTAAAAACACTGCGAACTTTCCTACCTTCCCCTGCAAGAAACTGTTATTCCTTCGAAGTCTATTTAATTTCAACTGCTAACTATAATAATTAATGCCCATAAGACTTCTATCTTTCTTATTCCTTTTCTCTTTAATATCTCAACATCTGACACCTGTACGAAAGCCTTCATCGCTCATTAAATATCCAACAGTTCCTTCCGATTGTTTCAAAGTCAATTATCAATGAACTATTCTCGTTCAATCATTGAAGTAACTTCTGAACATACGAAAGACACAAACAATTAACCCTTTGACACATACAACGACGTCTAGGACACGTTATCCATTTCATGTGTCATTGTAGGCTTTGACGTCTCCGAGACATCAAAAACTGTCTACATATTCCAGAATGGGTTGAAATGTTTCATACTCTACAGAACTACTAATTTATTATTTTACAATGTTACTTAATATATCAACCTGATTAAATGTAACATAGCGATGCAAATTTCAGAATAAAATTTTCTGATTTTAAGCTTGCACATAACTGTTCAGTTGAGCCAACTTAAATAGTATTAGGGAGCACACTAGATGGCAAAAGGATGTTGACAATGAAGGTGATTACATCATTGATTAAAAATAAAAACTCGTTAAAAATTTATGCGTTTGAATTTAATGTAAGAAAGCGGTATTACCTTCCGGTCCTCCTAATGTTTCACGGACACATCAAATTCCAGTTTATTCGTATTTCAAGGGATTAAAACGAGCATGGATTCCTATGCGAAACAGATTCAAACCTTACTTCTCATCGATCCACACACGCGTAGGTCTACGTGGGTGTCCCGTAAGCATTGCCCGCGCGATAGGATTCCGCAACTATAGTTTCATAGTTCTAATGCGGCTCGGTGATTAACAGGGTACCCTGCGGGGCGGGGGTTGTCCCACGAAAATATTCACGAGCGCACATGCGCCAAGATGTACGAGGACCAGGTGTTGGCCGGCGGATTCGCTTTCCACCGACACGTGGGTCCAGGCCGGACAATTATTGATTGACCGTTCCTAAGAAATGTCGAAGGTCCCGGGCCTCGCACGGGCCGTAATAACTTTAGGGATTTCCCGGGGATAGCCGTCTCGACGTTTACGATAATCAGTCGTCCTGGTATCGAACGGGGGGTTGGGCGGACGAGAGGCGTGTCTCAAAGGATACGCGTGTGTTAGCGGATAATCGTTCAAGGCATCTACGAGGCGAGCCGAATCATAGAATGTCATGCATTAAACACTTTCCAGACTGCTGTCAACGAGGAAAATTAGAATAAAAGCGGCAGAGTTCAGCCAGGACTTGTAACAAACAGACAATCAATTTTATAAAGCAAAAAAATGGAAATAAATCTAACGTTCACGGGGTTGGTCATTGTGTTTTATTCCTCTATTTTATCTTAATTCTAATACGCGTGTAATCATCCGCGTCCTAGCCTCGAATCGTCGATAAACCAGCGACGTCACCCAAGATCCGTTTTTAACGAGACACGATTTTGACCCGGATTTTCAAGGCGGCCTTCCTCGATTCCTTTTCACTTCTCTCTCTCTCTCCTCTCTTCCACGTAGACCCACTTATTGAATCCGGCCAAACGAGCCTCGTAGCCGGCGGCATTTTAATAGTCCCGACGTTTGTTATCCTTTTATGCGTTCGCTTATCGATCCGGCATTAACGAGGGAAACTCGAGCGGCCTTCGACGGGCTGACGTTCCGCTGATGGAGGAAGAGGGTAGCGATGGGAAAGGTGGTGGCCAGGGCAAGGTAAAGCGAGAGGGTTGGTGGGGGAGGAGAGGGGCTGGGGAAGAATAAAAGGATGCAAACGGGCAGGTTCTCTCAGCAGGTTGGAAATTTCAAGCTGCATGGCCAGCTCTCGGAGGCCATCCTGGCTCACGGTTATGAAGTTGGAAGCTGCAGCTCCGCAGCTGGCGCCAACATGGCCGTTCCCTCGGCCCCTTCGCTCCCAACACCCCACCCCCCGTTCACCCTCCGTCGCACGCTCACGCTGCTGCCCAACTTTCCTCATTTGCCATAATCTATGACCCCCCATTAAGGACGGGGGCCTAGCGCGCGGCTTACTAAGGACCAGGTAACACGGATCTCTGTGCAAGATGTCTCCGGTAACAACGAAGAAATTAGCGGAAACTCGAATTGCGCGGGCCTCCGGTTGCAATCGGCAGCTACCGGGGAAAGATAACGCGCTGCCACGGGGCGGACAGGCGGCCGATTATTGGGGTTACGGAGCGCGACGCGAGTGTTTCCGTTCGTTCTCAGTTCGTCCCTTTAAAACGCTTTCTTTTTGGTAGTTTTAAGGGTAGGGTTTGTAAACGCGAAGCTTGTTTGACGTTTAAAATGATTTACTTTACAATTGCGTTGCTGTTGTATCGTATAGTAACAAGCTTGATAAACTTTGCTTAGGTTCAGTGCAGACGAACATGTTCTAATCCAGGGAACGCAAAAATTTGTCAGTTTTTATCTGCTGTAAATTCGCATACAATTGCTAACGATAATACAGGATTTGCTGGAGTGCATCGAGTTTTAAAAGAATAATTAAATGCTATTCTGACATAGCGTAGCTAATAAAATGCTTTCTTTTACCAAGCAGTGGTTATATTATAGGTCAAAGTTCATTATTTATTTCATGAATTTAACTAAAAGTAGCAGATATCGTAAAACGCTTGAACAGAAACGTAGAGTAGAATTAGACAATGAAAGAATGCACTTCTGTAAACATCATTTTAGATCACTCCAGTGTTTACGTACACTTCGAACCATACTTGTGCATTTGTACACTTCAAAACAATACTTGCGCATGTAATATACAGTAATGAATTATCTACTTACTTAGTTCTACCTCCTCTCAGAATAACTTAAACTCCCTGCTGTTCCCGTTTATTACCATTAAAGAATCGCAGAAGCAACCAGATGTTGCGTTTGCGAAGCATCATGCTTATCCCGTATACCTGAAACAAGAAGGACGTCCTCGAGGGAAGGAGCACAATTTCGCAATAATCAACGTCCCCCTTGCCTCCTCCGTCTCTCTCTAAACGACCGGTGACTTTTGAGTGAATTTGTTCCCCGGGACCGGGATAAGAATGGGTTGGGAACGCACGAAGAAGAAGAATCCAATCTCAAGATCTCGGAATGTTATACATTCCCCCGATTTCCGTTCGGAACGCCTGATTTCTCCGCGAGAATTCGAATCAATCCCCTTGGCCCGAGTCGGGCACCAGATCCGGATTTTATTCATGCAGGTGCGTTTGTACACATCCAAGTAATAAACCTGTCGCTGGCGGAGTAAATCAATGTAGAGAACCCACTCTCCCCGCTCTTCTTTCTCCATCGCCCTTTTTCTCTCCGTTGCTCTGCCGATTTTTCCCCCGTTCCGGTTCCCGCGATCGGTCGATGGCAAAGGCCACATCGATTTTGGCGCGAGATTAAAGTTGGTAGTTTCAGGGATGTCGGAATGGAGGAACCAATTTCCACTTACCCGTGGCGAGATGTAAAGCGTGCAATTTCACCCGTGCAAGTTGAACGAGATTTATAACGCGCATCGCCGTTAAGCGGGTGGAAGTTTTTCGTTGCTGGTGAGGGCTTTTCGAAACAACGACGCGGATGAAATACTTCGTTTGGATATAGCACTGATCGATGGTGTTCGATGATCGGAATTAAATATATTGAGAGAGGGGGAGAAGAATCCGAGAAGTTGTAGAATTAAGCGAAAAAGTGAACGGAGACTTCAAGAAAAGGGGTAACAGTGATTTTTGAGCGTTCAGAGAAAAGAATCCGTCGAAGGATCGATTTCCAGTGCAGTCACCCGGCAAATGAAGGGTTTGATGGAGTCATCCCTTTTTTTCCTTACAAAAGGTACGTTCGAAGTTTTTTCTTTCATAAACTACGACAATGGTTAATAATTTCTTCGAAGCTATGTCTCCTGATGGTGTCTTTAAGCCAGTGTAGCCATTTTGTTTTTAACTTCATTGAGATTAGGTTTCTGGGTTCTATACCTTTGTACTATATATAATTTAGAATATGAAAAAAGGGTTTCTTTGAATTTGTTAGAAAAGCAGCTAATACTAATTTTTGAACAATTAGCACCGTTTTATGAACACAATAGGAGCGTTAACTTTCAACTGGTGACTCGATGTCGAACTAACTGCATATATCAAAGGTGATCGCGAACATTTCTTTCAATTTTCAGTTCCACTTCAAGTCTCGTTAAAGAAACTGTTGTTAAATTTAAAAAAACGAAACAAACTTGTTTGTTTGAATATAACTAATTTATTGTAAGTACAATGTGAATATAAAAATGTGTATGGAATCGGTAAACTTTTGAGTGAATCGCGAAGGATCTCTTTCAGTCTCTGAAACGCCTTCACTATCGATCACGAGGCATACCTTTCGACATTTTCCACTCCTCGCAAGCATCCAAATAACAAGTACTACCAGACACGGGACTTCAGCTAGCACGTATTTGAAGAATTCAAACTTCAGAAACTGTACCATGTTCAAAAAGTATTACAACATGATAAAACTACTTTTAATAATTAAAGGCTCCAATAAATCTGAATCTCATTGAAACAGACCCACTTATCTAACCACAAACCATCTAACTTCGCTCTCCTTTCAAACACCGACATTTCAAAGAAGCTATTCCATAAAATCGTTCACGGAGACGACGAAAGGAACCATAGTTCCGCCTTTAATTTTATTTATTCACGTTCTTACCGCGCAGGGTCGTACGAGAGGGTCGTACGAGCAATTTGCCTGCATCACGCGCGAGATGAGCGGTAGCGGACGGTATCCATTAGACGTATATCAATATAGAATCTCGCGGAAATCGCGGGCTAATGGACATATCGGCATGCGCGGCATATGATGGCGGCGAAACGCGGCGAACGTCTCGTCGCGTTCAAAGATGAGAGCTAGCGAGCGCAGAGGAAGAGAGGAAGCGAGAGAAGGGGCCAGACCGCCAGAGGAGATGATCATGAGATGGAGGAACGTACAAGCGTATAGCCGCGCACAAGCAAGTACGCGGCCTTTGTACACGGATGCTTAGACGCGTGAAGGCTCGCATAGACATTACTGCATTATCCGTGTAAATGCGCCTCGAGTGCGGCTACGAGTGTGCGTGCCTTATTATAAGCGCGCGTACAACCCCGGCCGCAATCGCGCATCGCCGGGAAATAACTTCCACGAACCACACCTTGGTAATCGACGTACTTCATAGAAGCATAAACGATACCGGTGGATGCACCTACTTCGCGGCGGGGCGGTGCGGTTTTACGGGCCTCCGCGTTCGAGGGCGTCGAGAGTGCGAGCGCCGGACACGAGGATGAAGCTGATGGAAGATTAGGAGAGACGCAGCTTTGCAGTTGTTCTTCCACCTTGGAGTTGTTTCAACACTTTTACCGTTAACGCTTTGACCGTGTCAATCCAGCCGATAAGGTTGCTCATAGTGGGGAATTACCGATAATAGTGTGAGTCCAGTCGATGAGTTTACCGAACCTTTAGACTCTGATAACCCTGTGAGTTCAGGCTCATTACCAATCCTTGAATCATCAATCTTCGAATCGTCAAAAATTCCCACTCCTAGCCAGACCTCTGTATAAAACCTCGAATTTGTAAGAATAAATCAGTCTTCTGATCTCCACTGATACCTATGTGTCATTATTGCTTAAATTCTACAAAAGTGCGGTATTCCCTAATCTATATTTATTGTGCCACTGTGGACCGTAACAATTGCCACGTTGGTCATATATGACTGGCTACGGTTTCCCCTGTGATGTCACGGTGGTCATTGATGACCAGAGTTCTTCAACTACTTACAATTGTAAGTGTTGAATAAAAATTGACAGACAGTGCATTCTGAACGTTAATGATAATTAGAGGATACTTTGAAATACTAAGTGCCCCATTGAACAATTAAAATTTTTCATATATGACCAGTCACGGTTTCTCTTGTGACGCAACGATGGTCTTTTGTGTCTTCAACGGTACAGGCAACGTACATTGCTGGATATTACGGATAGGCGTAAGACAAGCGCATTTTGAGCACTTCGGGATAAAAGCACTTTAGAGAAGGCCATAACTCACAGGTACTCCGAAAGTAGCGCTCACTACGCGTTGCTGTATAATTCGCATACCTGCAGCATTCAGAATACATGTATCGTTCGCAACTATATCGGTATCCTAAACATGTCCACTGAAATCAATTTCTGGAGATCGAATGAAAATTAACCTTAAGCGCGTTGGCAGTCAAAGTGTTAAAATCTCCCGGAACGGAGATACGAAACCCATCGAACACGTTGACGATCGCAGGTGGCACCGGTTTATCGGTAATTTATACGAAACTCCACGAAATTGGCCGACGCGACGATAGTACCCGGTGACTTCTCCCCCGAAACTATCGCGTCGATCTTCTGTCGTCGAGTGACGGCACGTACACGTGTACGGTGAGATTTAACGACGCGATGGTACGTCGGTTGATCGTACTGCAATTTTTGTCTTGTCCAATCGAAATGCCAATTTCATTTGGCACCGAGTGATTGGCGCTCTCTCTCCCGTCTCCTCTCTCTTTCCTCTCTCTTTCTGTGTACACACGGTTGGCGATCAGGGGGGATCGAGGAAATTTCACGTGGATTTTCTGTTTTTCCTCATGGCCACATGTCACTGTCAGGGCCACTCGCGCGAGGCCCGACGATACGGCACTGGCAGCCATTGACCGTGACGGATGAAATTCGGGGGTTGACGCGGCGCCGAGGACCTCGCGCTCTTCCTGCAAGAAGGACCTTGGTCGTTTGCAAATTAAGCTGTCCCGTGCATGGGGCCGCCATCGCTGCATGCGTTTGTGGAATAATGCGTCGGAATTGGAGGTCCACGTTTTCTGCGCGTACAGCGGCGAACGAAAGTTTAAGACCAAAGGATCGACGAAAATAAATAAATTAATTTGTAACGAATACCACGATAAACAAAATTCGTATTCTATGCTAATCAATAAATAGTGTTCTTCCATAATAATAATAAAATTGAATGTGCTGACAATATTTGCAAACCATAAAACCATGATTTACATTGTCTTCTCGTCTTAAACTTTTGTCCGCCACTGTACACTCCTACTCGAAAGTTTCATCGCACTTCTAGCAGCCAATGCACGTTTCTATATGGGTATCTTTTATGAAGTTTTACCGTTCTTCCCGGTGAGAAGTAAGGTTTTACAGAAAGAAGAAAATTCTTTTGAGTAGTCACGGTCCGGTAGTAAAGACGAACTCCACTTTACCGTTCCTTGATGTTTATTCCTGTACTGATATAAAGAGAAGGATGGGGAGGACATTTCAACTTTACGTTTCTTAGATAGATTTATAATTTTTATTGCATAAAAAGAAATAACTAACGAATAGTGTTTAATATAAAGCACGCATCGTAACAAAGTGTTACGAAATCTTTATAGAATTGTCCCCGGTTGTGAGAAAGTGAGCCCTTAAAAAGGGTAGAAAAGAAACGGCATAGGGATAGATCAGAAAGAGGTACATCTAAAGAAGCGAAGTAGTAGAGAAAATGGAAGAGAAAGTGAAAACATGTACAGAAGTGTTTCTGTAGAACCAGTTACAAAATATAGACAAAGGGATGACCCGGAACTCTGATGAAACCTTAGCAGAAACTTATTTAAAAGGCAATAAATTACTAGCGAAATAAGAAAGAAAGTCCAGAGAACAATATTTCGGTAAAACGTATCCAAGATTCACCCTGATCTGGTCGCCAAATGTGAACGAACCCTTATTTAGGCCTGGGTAAAACTTTTACAAAATAGGAAATACTTTGCTGTCTAATTTATGATAGCAAACACAGCTGCCACGTGTATAAGAACATTTTGTTAAGTTCATTCTGATAAAAAAAATACTTGAAACACCTTTTTTTCTAATTACGTCTTTGCTTGGAATAACAATAATTCAGAACACAAGCGAATAGGGCTTTAGGTATTAATCTGTAGCGAAAGTGGGGAAAAACCAAAGAAAGCATGGACGTTGCAAAGAGACAATTCGAGCCCCGTAGATCGTTCAAGACCATGATAGATACCATAGAATAACCTATAAAAAATAGAATCTAATAGTAGTTAGTAGAAAATAAATTAATTTTAAGAAGTGTTCCACATTAACCCAATCCAACAGGAAGTAATGACAAAAACACTTAGCTCATACTCGCGCACAGCTAGTAACTGGCATAAATGCACCCTTTATTCGCGCGAACCGTTAGTTTCAGCGGAACGCGACTCATCGTTGGCTGTGAAAAATCAGTCGAGCGCGCCAGGAATGGGGGTGGCTCGGTGTTCCCTTGGCGCCCGAAGGGATCCGGAGCTGGTTGCGCGACGATTGGCCCGCGCGACACGTTGATTCGAGGCGTTTTCGCGACTTTTCATCGCGACACTTTCGTCGGGCAAACGCGGTTCTTTGTGCGGCGGGGAGTTAAAGAGAACTTCGCGCCCCGAGGCAATCTGCCCGAGGAGATTTCGAATTTCGTCCCGTGCCACGGGACCCGCCGTCGATCCCTCCCCCCGCCCACCCTCTATCCTCGCCCTTCAACCACGTACTGAAATCCGTTTCCTCGGAGAATCGAGACGACTGCCATCGGTTGATCCGACCTATCGATCGGCCGAAGGAGTGGAGACGGGCGGCGAATCCCTCGTACGGCTCCACCGGCAACGGGACCTGCATTGCAGCACCGTCGTAAACCATATTTTACAATTCCTCCGGGCACCTATCGTTTCGTCCTGGCGCGGCTTTTTGCCCGTCGATGTGCTCCATTTTTGCGGCGCTCCGTTCTGGCGAGTAGCTTACCATCCAGTCTCGTCAGCGAGTTCCCTTCACCGACTGATAAAACCTCTTGGTTCCTCGCGGGTGATTTAGGGGCGTAAATTTAGATTTAACCCTTTGCTTTGTGCACAGTAGCGGACAGAAGTTTAAGACGAGAGGATCATAGTTTTATGGTTTGCAAATATTTTCTGTATATTGATATTTATCGTTATTATGGTAGCATACTATTTATTCATTAGTATGGAATACAAATTTTTGTTTATCGTGTTATTCGTTATGAATTAATTTTTTTTTGTTTGACTCTTTGATCTTGAATTTTTGTCCGCTAGTGTACCTGCTAATACGAAGACGCGCGTCAAAATGTAGGATTTGATTGATTCTAGAAGAGTAACGAATTGTGAAATAAGATACTCTTGTTTTTTATGCTGCAAGAAATCAGAATTTAAAGTTTTCCGTAACAGGTTTTTTAGTGAATTTCAAATTCAGTGAAACAGAGTGGAACGTCTGTATAATCCTATAATTCCATTACAAGGTTTTCTCACAAATAATTTAACAAAGTTAATCTATTTTTATAGCAACTGTATGCTCAAACGATGACTATATCTGAGCAAATGCTTCGGTGACAAGTATAATCAGGTGCTTTGCACATATTTGTAGACAAATTTTTGAAACTCAATAATAACCTTGTAGTTGAAGGTTATTAATTCGAGTCGAAAAACTGCATCGACGATTTTATATATCAAACCCAACACAAACCGCTGTCGCCCAATTTCCGAAACAATACCCTCTCCGGTCTGAAGAAAGAATACCGGGCTGTAAACACCTGAAATTTTTTTCTCCTCCAACAATAACCAAAGCCCGGGGTTCCAGTTTCTTTCACGATTTGCGGTTGACGTTAATAGCAAGATCCGTCTTGGCGGGCGGGGGGCGGGACGAGACAAAGAGGAAACGGGACAGGCATCTCGCGAGAAACGCGACTAACTGTTCCGCGCTCGCTGCGCAGCTTCAATTAAGGAGACTTCCAATTATCCGTTATTTAAACGAGGTCCTCCCTCCGTTTTGTCCTTCAACGCAGCCGGATAGAACGGCGGCGAAACAAGGGTTGGCGGCGACGGTCGGGGGCCGCGCGGAATTCTAAGATAATGATACGTTTCCAATTTCTGCGCAACGAACATCTCGACCCTTTCCCCGTCCGCCGCCCCACGAACCACCCCCCTCGTCGCCATTAGCCGGATTAACTGTGCGCCGTGATTTCCAGCGGAGCAGGAACTCAACTTTTTACCGTTCCATCGACGAACGTCGCCGCCAGTCGGAGGGGTGGAAGGACGAATCGGCGAACGGGTGAAGCGCGAGGGGCGGAGGGTGGCAGCGTGCGACTGACAAAAGCGATTTATTTGTTGCAGAGGCCCCCGTGGTACGCGGGAGAGATCGGTTATACCGGCGTTAACTCTCCTCGCGCGACTAAAGAGACGGCGAAGACGGGGAGGGCAAACGAACGACCTGGCGAGGGGGTAGTGTCGCGCGCGCGCGAAATCTTGGCTAACTCTTCTCTAGCCCGGGCTACGATCCACCCCGCGGCGCTTCAATTAACGGGACTGGCAATTATCTGTTATTTAAATGAGGCCCGGGCGCGCTACCGGCCTTTGTGCCCGACCCGTTGTCGCTGTCGTAGACTTATTCGACGGCGTAGCAGGCAGAGAGGCGGGTTAGCTGCTGCGTTGTCTCCGGGAAAGGGTTAAATCCTGATAGCCCCTGCGAGACGGTGGCTGGCAAGAGGCACGCGAGGGGCGAAGGGAGAGGTTAGACGCGCCGCCGTCCCTTCGAGTTCTCGACGACGACGTTGGCGTTCCTATCGTCCGAGTCTCTGGTCGACGCGTCGATGTCCTTGCACCCTTTCCCTGGGCGCGTAGCCCAGAATCGTCGACCGAACAAATCAACCCCCTGCTGGCGCCAAGCGACGGAAGAGGGTTGACAGCATAAACCCGGCTACGGGGAACACGATCCCGACGGCAGTTCCCGAACGCATGAATTTTTAATAAAATCACCCGCGGCAGACGTCACCTTCTACCACGGGGGATATAACGTTTCGCTGCGGCTTGTAGCGATCCGGGAACGCTAACCGGGGCTAAACTTTCGTTCCCGTTCTTGTTTCTCTCCCGTGCGTGCGTTTCGTCCAGAGAGAATTTTGGGTTGCATCGAACTCATCGACTCGAGCTTGACTTATAATACTTTTGATTATAATATACGTAATATATATAGTAGCGGACAAAAGTTTAAGACAGACAAGTTTAAGAAGTTTAAACGTTGGAATCTGTTTATACGAACACAGGAACGAGGAATCATATATGGCAAGCAGAATTGGATGAGTTCCTATGATACAAACAGTTCGGTTATTTAATCTCACTTGTCCTCAAAGTGGTTTGTGTAAACGGAGTTCCACGGTAACCCAGAATTTCTCCACTCTCTTACTCTCCTTCCTTTCTTTCTAATAAATAGATAGGGATTTCGGTCGAGTAAAATTTGTACAGATTGAAACGTGCCTGGCCTAGATCCGTCCGCGAAGGGGAGAAAATCGTTCGCCACTTTAGGGGGATATTCTGGATGATACCTTGAGTGAGATCCACGTTGGAATACCTCGGTAACCTAGCCTAACCTTAGACCCCCTCCTTTCCTCGTTTTAGGGCGACCCTTGTCTTGGCAGCTCGAGGATGATCGATTCCGCTAGTATTCGCTAGCATTATTGCTGCCATTACGTTATCGTGACCGAACATCTATCTAAAACGAGAATCTCTCCTTTCGGTTTCGCGTGGAATCGTTGACAATGATCGAATAGCGTTTCCATCTTTAAATATTTATCACGAATATTACCATTCATTTTTAACATTTCTTGCTGTTGAAAATTTTTTTTTTCATAATTAAAGGAGACGGAATACCTTCAATAAACTAGATGAATTATATTCTAATAATTTGTTTGTTAAAGTTAATCCTACCAAATCGAATAACAATCGTATACCAAATCGAATAACAAATATCTACAACGTGTACGATAGGTGTTAACTTCGAATTTTAAGAAACATTAAATAAACTACTTCGCTTAATAACCAAACAGTAGGATAGTTCAGAAAATACACGTATCAATTAATAATTATTTCATATAACACATATAATTGTGTTTTCATGTTGAAGTCTGCAAATCTCAAGACAGGACATTGTTTGTTATACAGCAAACGTTACATACGCAAGTCGATTTGATTCCTTGTCACACAGTATGTGTAATCAATGTTTAAATCACCGTTGTTGCATCAACATTCTGAATCATTTCAAAACGATAACTTCCAGAATATTTTATCCGATTCCTTTAACCACTCACGGTACAAACTTCGCCGAAACGATTCCATAAATCGAATGAACTTCACTATCGGCTCGCCCTCCCCATGAATCCCCGCGACGATCAATGGGAACTAAAAATCTGTCATCGCGTTATCGTCCGGATGAAGAATGCGCGTCGGGAGGATGGAATAAAGCGAAATATCGTCGCGTTGCAACACATCTCTGGCATCGATCCTCCACGCATCCTCGAGGCACAAAAGGAAAGAATACGCAATAAATTCCGGCTAAAAAGGGAGGTAGGGTGGAGCAGGGGTTGAGAATGGAAACTGGAGGGTGGAGAGGGCGATGGCCGATTGAAACGTAGTAATAGAGGAAAGAGTGGGTATTGTCGAAAACTTAGGCATCCACGTTCGTCCCATATGGCATCGAAATGACGCACCGGGGAGCGGAACCGTCTAGCTGTGGCGCCGCGACGCGTGTTTCGAATCCACCGTTTCAACCAACACCCCCCCCCCCCTCTACTACCATCCGTACCACTCCTTGTGCCCACACACACGGCTCGTTGGCCCCACGACGCGACGCGTGACGCGTTGCATTGTGCGACACGCATCGCGCTGTTCTCGCTATTAACGCGCTCGTTCAGCCCGACGAGAGTGGCCCGTCGTTCCTTTTGAATGATTGAGAGCTAAGACAACGCGACAGATTTCACGTCGAGGACTCGAAGGATTGGTCCTTGTGCACAGCTCGCTCGAACGCTTTACAACGGGACTCGTTTCGGGTAGTGGTGAGCTCTAGCTGCTCCAGAAGTTAGGGGTGGAATTGTGTTACTGGTTTGACTTTGGAGGCGGTGATTCGATTGCTGGTAGAACTGAGTAAAATAAAGCCGTCCTCTTACACTAAAGTATGCATCGTGTTTATCCTGGGGTTTCGAAATTTCTAATGTTTTTCGAGCAACAGTTAAGAAGAATGAGGTACACTGCGAAACCTTTAAGAGTCTTTTGAATGGTACAGAAAGAGTAGAATAGAATATTGTAAGGAAAGAATAGAATTTCAGATATTTCGATATATCTTGAAAAATATAAAAGTGACGAGGAGGAGGTTTTTATTCAGAAACGACACCAAGTAAAGCAAAATATGACAATCGTACGGATGGAAAAAGCGAAGGGTAGTTTAATTACTGTCTCTAAATACAACCTTGAATTTAACATTTAAATAATGTTAAATTAAACTTCTAATTATACGCTTCTATAAATTATATCAATTAAAAGTTCCATGTCGCATCTCTATATCTGTATTTACAATAGTGGACAAAAATTCAAAACCATAGGGTCGAAGAAAATAAATAAAGTAATTAATAAGAAATAACAGTATAAATAAAATTTGTGTTCTATGCTAATGAATGAATAGCGTTCTACCATAATGACGATAAAAATGAATACGTAAATAATAGTTGCGAATCATAAAATTATGTTTTACATTGTCCAATGTCGTCTTAAACTTTTGTCCGCTACTGTAAGTTCTAAAGCAAACAAGGAAGAGTCTTTTTGTTATCTGCGACGGGAAAAATGACCTCGAGTAACCGGTATCTTCGACTTCCACCGTAGCTGATTCAGAGTTCCTCCGTACGCGTTCAATTTATACACAAGATATCATTGTTTTCCCCGACAACGAATCCCGTCCCCCCTTGTCCTTAATGGAACGCCGTGTTCCGTGGAAATCCACGAACGTTCCCGGAATACCGAGCTCCCACAACTCGCCCCACCCCGGATAGATTTCGTTTCAGCGATTCAGGGAGGGCCCTTCGGCGAGTTTCGCGAATCTCAATCAATATCTCGATCGGGAGACGCCTATAAAATAAAGCCACGGCACGAGCCGGCGACGCATCGTCATCAAAGAGCAGTTCGAAGGCTCCCCTCACCCCCTGCGAGAGCAAAACGGCCGGGGTGAACGATATCATAAAGGGTAGCTGGAATCGGAGCAGTCGCAAGGAGGGACGGAGTGAAGGGAAGTTAGGGGGAAGAACCACCCCCGTTCGGGGTACAGTCTTCTCAGATGTAATCTTTAAGATGAGATCGCGCTGAGTCCATGAATCGTCGAGCGAGGAGTGGACTCACGGCGAAACTTTCCTCTTTTTCCCTTTTATTCCCTCCTCGCGGCTGCCTCTCCGTTCGTTCCGTCTGACAGCGGGAAGAGGGAGAGAGGACAGAAATATTCGCCGATTTCGCGTAATGGCCGAGGTTAATCCTCGTCCAACGGAAACGGTCTTTTTACTTGTCGCCGTTTCATACAGATTGCGTGTAACAAATTTTTTGCCACTGTGTAGCTAGTCCTTTCGCGATCGATTTCTTGTACCGGAGGGGGAACGCAAGGATTGTCGCTAAGTGTTTTCGAAAGGATCGTGATTGCATTCGTTTTCTTGTGCGAATGTTCTATCGTTTAAACTGCATTACGGTGATTTACGGACTGATGACAAGATTCAGTTAGATTTTTCGATCAATTCTATCACGAATTTACCGCTCAGTTATAAATGATGTTTTCGACACCTACTGAATTTTTCGAGTAATTAACGTATTTAAATGGAGGTGTGCTCATATACACGGTGTTCTTAAAGATAATCGCTTAAATACAGTTTTTAACTGTAATAATAGAAAGAACAGTTATATGTAATTTAGATGATGTTAGAAAACAAATATACTGCAAAGAATATTCATATTTGGAAATTGTCTTTTGCAAAAATTTTAAGACTATCCATGTTTACTTCAGATTGCATTTTTTTCAACATATCTTAATTAACATTAATATGCGTTTAAAGATAATAATGACAGAACCATGACGTATTCTTTGCCTTCCAAGATCAAAGTTACAGTAGCGGACAAAAGTTTAAAATGGCAGAACAGTGCAAAACATGGTTTTATGGTATGCAAATATCACGACAGGCAATGACGAGCAATCGTCATTATGATAGAACATTAGTTATCGATTAGCATAGAATACGAATTTTATTTATCGTGTTGTTTCTCAGTAATTAATTTATTTACCTTTTTTGATCCTTTGGTTTTAAACTTTTTTTTAAATATTGTACATATTACATCCATTAAAACCGTCGATCTTCCTCATCGACTTCGGATAGGACACCCTGTACACGTTACTCGAACCGACTTGTTTGCTTCCTGCACGGATGATGTCCGCCAATCAGAGCCGATTGAAAACGAAGCACCTCGAGGTGCTTCCAATTACACCGAACGTCACGGTCGGGTCGAGAGATCGGGGTCACGTCGTTCAAGCCGGTCCCTTTTTCCACGTTCCTCCGTCAAGTTCACGCTCCTTCTCCTCCATTTTTCTCCTAGTTCGTGTCACTGATCGCCTTATCTAAACTGGTTTTACCCGGGCGCGCGGGCGATACCGTAAAATTGAAGAGTGTGTAATTCAAGCTGCTCCAGGATTCGATTTGGTAGCGACGACACCGCGCCCTAGAAACGAAAGATCCGCTCTGATGCGCGGGAAATAGCGCCGCTTCGATAAGATTGAAGCCTCGACGGGATACGTTTTGTTGGATACCGTCCTCGGTTCTTAATGCTCCACGTTAGAAATTATTAGGTCCACGTGGAGATTATACAAACCTGTATTTACCTTACAACTGTTACTCATAATTAATTGTTATCAAATATTTCTCTTCGCTTTCGACTACATTTTGAACGGCGTTTAACCTTTTTGTAGCAAGTAACATAAACGTAATTCGACTGATGCACTTTCGTAAATGTGATATAGATAGATGTACGATACGATATATTATAAGTATTTATCGAATTCTGCGTTTTTCTTTTGTTTTGTTGGTTACAAAACAAGGGCACTGAAAGATATAGTATCATTTTAAAGTTTACTTCATGAGAACTAAAATATGTACGTATCTGTTATAACTTTCTAATTTATTATTCAATTCTACGATTATCGTTCGACCATTCATTTTTTTCTAGCGTTTAATTTACGAATCCGATCGATTTGATTTCCGTAAGGCTTAACCGTCCAACCGTTCTGATCGGAAATCGTATACTAAAGAAGAAAGCATCGATTACTCGCGCTTTAAATTTTAATCTCCTCTTCAAATCTCTCGTAACCGTCGTCTAACGAGTTATCGCTCGCTAGATTGCTCGTTAACGATTTGAATCGACAGGAAGCATGCTTAACCGTCCTTTCCAATTAATTATTCGTGTAAAAGACGCGGTAAACTCCGTTTCACGAATGATAATCGACCGTCATTTCGCGGATCGTGAGCGTGGTCGTTGCAAGAACATGCCGCCGCTGCCTCCCCACCACCACCCTTCATCAGCTGGAGCATCTAATTAACAACGTCGCAGAACAAGTGCGCATAATGAACGTTTCAAGTGCTCGTTGAGCGCGTAACCCTTTTGAATGGCCGTTTACGCGTTGCGCGTACGCGCAATTAGCGCACGCATTTAAACGGAGCGGTTTAGCTTCGTCTTCGTTCTTGTTTCGCGGAGGGAGGAAAGAGGGGAAGGGAAGAGAAAAAGGGACGGAAAGAGAGAAAAACGTGAGAGAAGGGGGCACAAAGAAAAGAGAGAGAGAGGAAAGTGAAAAAGAGATGAAAGGGTGAGGGAGAAGGTAGCAAGGAACGTCGAACGAAGCAACGACTTCTTTTTTGCAGCCGCAGTAATTGCGATCTGCGCGCGAACAATGCCTTTATCGTTTGCACACCACCCCTAATTGCAACATTAGGTATAACAGGACTCGCGTGCAAATTACACGATTTTCTTACGCCCTTCGCGAGAGCTGTAACGCTTCAATAAGGTTGCAATAAGGTTGCTGTAACGCGAGTTTCAGGGATGTAGTACAGGAGATACGGATCTTTGCTGTAATTAATGAATAATTTACATATTCAGCGCTGCGTAACTTTTGTGTGCTACCGGTTAATACAGAAACGATGCTTTATCTTTGCATTTTACTTTCGGTAGAATTTTGAAAAGTGTGATAGGTAACTGTCTTCTAAGGAAACGAAACAATTTCAAAAATATTGTAAAGGTATGAAAAAGAAAATGGCGTTTATAGTAAAGAATAGAATCGACAATTATACCAAAAGTATAAAGTTTTAAGATTTATTTTAAATTCACAGAAACTTCGAATTTATAAAGGTTCGAGAAAGCAGATTCGAATTTTTAGAATTTCAAACGTGGACCAACGTGACCCGATGTATGCAATTTCATTCCCTTATTTCACGGAAGTTCGCAGCAGCGTGTGAATCGACTGGATGTTTCTTTCGTTCCAACTGATTTGCTAAGAGGCCGCGGCGGAAGTTCGACATAAGACCATCTCGTGAGCGATCCAGTTTCGAACTCGACTCCACGATTACGTCGGGCGTGCGAGATGGGATTACTATAGCAGGGCAAACCAGACGATTGCTGTTAAAGGAGCGAGCATGATTGAGAGGGAAGGGAATTCAGAAATCGATCTTCCGGGAACCTTAACGAGAGTGCGCACAATTTTTCATTGTTACCGAAACCCTATCGAAATCTTTCCAATAATCGATTATTCTGTTATTGCGCGCTTTTCGATTCAATATTCTTCTTCCACTGAAAAATGTTTTACCGTAGTAGTCTCGCTCTAATTCGAAAAATTAATATATCTGGAAAAGGACGAATGTGACGAAAACATGTTTTCGCTGAAATTGTATGATATGCTGGAAAATATTAATACCAACGCATTGACTCAAAAAAATAAGTTTAGTTTTGGAATCTCTCTCATCACTTCACCCACAAGATGTATTTTGAGAATATTGAAAATGGGGTTTTAAATTACTAAATAAAATAATGTCTTATTTAAAATACTTTAATTTTTTATTATGCCACACGAGAAAGGTGCAACTCTAGC
Organism: Tetrapedia diversipes; assembly: GCA_033822845.1. NCBI lineage: Eukaryota > Metazoa > Arthropoda > Insecta > Hymenoptera > Apidae > Tetrapedia > Tetrapedia diversipes. Next base: position 60,246 of record JAOPTO010001473.1, on the reverse strand, counting down.
CGAACTTCACGAGCTTTGTCATGAGACTGGCAAACGTAGTCGTCGAAATTCCTACGATACCATTTGGGTCCTTTAGCTCTTTCGTTCTGTATCTTAACATCTTTTTACTTTCTAAATTGCCAGATGTGGCTTTAATTATTGGAAGAAACCCTTCAGAAAGTACTTTAAAAGAAATCTTCAGTTCATTTTTGCTTCGTAATATTTCTGTATTCAACTTCTAACAGAGAATACATTTTATATTCGTGTAATAACTTCCCCACCCTATACTAAACAATTTCTGTAAAACCATTTTTTATCAGAAATCCTTCACGAGTTATTTCAACTTTTCCAATGAAAGAGAACACCCTGTGCAAGCTTCAAACTCTTCTCTGAAACGAGACCTCACGGAACATTCACATCGATCGTCGCTTAAACCTTGGCTAGTAAAAAAATTAGCCGTTCTTAGATTTGCATTTAGCATGCCAGGTGAGTTTACTTGGTTTTATTTTCTCGAAAAACATCACCGATGCTTGGACGACACTTTCAATCGTTCTCGAATAACACCGAAGATATCCCTGATCCGCTCGAGACTCGACCAGGTGACTTTGTTTATCCGACGGAAACATTACAAAAAAAAAAAAAGAAAAAAATAGAAAAGGAAAGAGGATTCCGTCGAGGACAGTGACTTGTCAATTTCGTGGGCCGTCCTCCGCGATTTCTTTCACCTTCGCGGAAGAAAGCAAACACGCGAAGCCGACGGTATCATAACACGTATCCTTCGTCCGGTGTCCAGGAAAAGAGCGCAAAGAACGTTACTTTGGGACAGCGTTTCACGGTGTCACGCTTTTCGTTTCGAGTGGCTCGTCAGTCAGCGTCCTTCGTGCGAGCTTTCAGGAATGTCTGTTATTTTTAAGACCGCGTCAGACGAAACTCGCCGTTCAATATTTGCTAAGCGTGTTTGCCGGCTGCCCTTAATCTGTCGCGCTACCCTCTGCCACGGGGTTTCGTCTCTAATGTTCATCGATGTAGAAACGCTTCGAGAAATGATTCTCGTTTATTAACGACTCGATGGTAATGCCAGGTTAGAGCGTGATCAGTGATTTTCGTTATTGACTTGGTCAACAGTTATTGACTGACGTACCTACTGTTCTATCGAGAACATATTTATTATAGTACGTTGAAAACTTTAGTATTCATTCTTTGAAATTTCGAAGTTTTTAGAATATTTTAGTTTTCTTTATTTTAGCATTGAAAATTTTAGTATTTCTCCTTTGAAATTTTTAAGTTTTTAGGATATTTTAGTTTTCTTCATTTTAGGATAGAAAATTTTAGTATTCCTTCTTTGAAATTTCGAAGTTTTTAGAATATTTTAGTTTTCTTTATTTTAGCATTGAAAATTTTAGTATTTCTCATTTGAAATTTTTAAGTTTTTAGGATATTCTAGTTTTTTTCATTTTAGGATAGAAAATTTTAGTATTCCTTCTTTGAAATTTCAAAGTTTTTAGAATGTTTTAGTTTTTTTTTATTTTAGCATGGTAACAAAAGTATGATTCATTAAAACATACAGAACGTCATAATAATTGCAAGAACTGAAGTGTGTTCATTTCATTTACTCGTGAAACGGCATCAACCCTTAACTATATTATATATCTATTTATTTTATTCTATTTACTACAAATTTAAAACCCTTCTTTATATTTCTTTTTCTATTTCACGAATTCAATGCTGTTATTTGTTTATCTTTATCTTGTTGAAAGTGCGTTTCGTTGAAGGGAAACCGAAATAAAAAATTATTTTAACCATCGCCGCGTCTCGAATCGAATCAAACCAACAAATAACGATCCTCAGACATGAATGTTCTTTCTCTCAAAGATCGATAATATTCCGCGCGTTAGTTACCCCGTGAAAAACGGATTAACAACCGCTACTTCAACGGCCTCCAATTAAAAGCGACGAGGATTTCGAGGAGTTCGAAAAACGGCGACGGCGGCTTGTTCGATTTAACCCTTTGCGGACGGGGCGGTTCGAAGCCAAGCGTTTCGCGGGGCTGAGATGCTGTCGCAAAAATCGTTTGAAATCGCCAGCGCACATTTACTACACGCTAATAACGTTCATAGCACTCTAACGTGTCTAATTCTGGACATATGTGCACGCACAGATTCTCTATAAGATAAATAAAATGCTCATTTGTTTAAGACGTTCGCGAACAGTGAAACGCTCAGTGAGGTACAAAAATAGACACGCGATTTTTTTTTTAAATTAACTGTGATATCCGAAATGTGATTAGACATATTTTGCAAGAGCAGTCGGAATATCACATGTTAACAGTTATATCCAATGAATGCTGTAGTATTCACAACGATATTTGAATCGAGGTTATATAAAATTAGGTCAATAATAATTGATTTTTAAATTTGAGTTCTATAGCATCCATGACGATATTTGAATCGAGGTTATATAAAATTAAATCAATAATAATTGGTGTTAAAATTTGAATGCTATAGCATCCATGACGATATTTGAATCGAGGTTATATAAAATTAAATCAATAATAATTGGTTTTAAAATTTGAATGCCATAGCATCCACAACGATATTTGAATCGAGGTTATATAAAATTAGGTCAATAATAATTGGTGTTAAAATTTGAATGCTATAGCATCCATGACGATATTTGAATCGAGGTTATATAAAATTAAATCAATAATAATTGGTGTTAAAATTTGAATGCTATAGCATCCATGACGATATTTGAATCGAGGTTATATAAAATTAGGTCAATAATAATTGATTTTTAAATTTGAATGCTATAGCATCCATGACGATATTTGAATCGAGGTTATATAAAATTAGGTCAATAATAATTGGTGTTAAAATTTGAATGCTATAGCATCCATGACGATATTTGAATCGAGGTTATATAAAATTAAATCAATAATAATTGGTTTTAAAATTTGAATGCCATAGCATCCACAACGATATTTGAATCGAGGTTATATAAAATTAGGTCAATAATAATTGGTGTTAAAATTTGAATGCTATAGCATTCACGTCATTCTGTATCACAATAAAAATGAAAATTTAAAATGAATGTTCACGTTCGCGAACTTGTTAATGACGTCATTTATTACAAATTTAAATTCTGAAATTTTAAGTTCAGTGACCACAGCAATATGTATACTCGAGACACATATATGAGTCTTTCGGCTCTATCAATTGTTTTCGCCGAACGCATATATGCGGCAGTAGTCCGCAAAGGGTTAACTCGGCGGCGTGCATCTTCTGCCGTGGTTTCCGGTGAGCCGAGCGCACGAGGGAAAAATTGCATTCGTCGTATCGACTACGGTCCATAGTTCGCGCCTGGCAAATCCTGAAAAAAGCTACTCGGCGCCGGTATTTTGCGAGCAAGTTCCCCCAGGCGGAAGTTGTAACGAAGTTGTAAATGGCCTGTCGTAGAGAAAGTTCGAAGGTGTCGGCCGTCTAAGATGTAACGAATGCAATTTCGTTTCGCTCCGACGAAGTGGCCCCCGTAAGTCAAGAAATTGCTTGCCACTTGAAGCTGGTTCCGCGACCTGATTCCGAGCGTATTTAAAATACGCCGTTGAAACGCGTGCACGCGTGCCTGCGTGCATCCAAGCTGGAAATGGAACATCTCTTTTACTATCTTTATAACTTAGATCTTTACGCGTTTATGCGAAACTTTTAATTCGCCAAAAGGTATACAATATATGTAACGTGTAAACAGAGAAGGTATCCTAATCGTAAGCGAAGTATATGTAAATATATTATTTAGGTAGAAATTTAAATAAGCCATTTTTGTAGCTACGTTCGCACAAATTTAAATTTGTAAACTGATAAACTTTTTTCATTCTAAAAATCGATTCAATAATTTTTTTTAACTAAGTACCGTTACTTAAAACTTAGTTTATACGAATTTTTGTATGATTTATTAATCATCTGCGTAAACTGTATAAAATTGAAATACTTATGTGTTTTAGATACATTTCAATCCTTATTAATAAATGAATAAATAGCTGCACATATTTTCATTATCAATAATAAACCGTTTAGTAGTATCTGTCCTCAAGGAATTACCGATTATTATTTTTTACACCTACTTCAAATCCAAGCTCCTCATTTAAATTCGACTACGTGCAAAAGTAATCAGCGGAATCGTAAAATTTCTCTCGAACGAAGCGGATTCTTCGTAAGAAAGAACAGTTAATCCCAACCACCCTTCAATTTTCCCTCTCCACTCGCTTTCTAACCCAAGAAAACGAACTCCTCGCCGCGATCCAACGTTTTGCTCTCGCCATTAGAAACTTTCGTTATTTGCGCAACTTTCTAGCTGCCCGAAGGCTCGAATAATCGAACCGGGGGCTCGTTTTTAAAAAATTCAGTTAACAGCCGAAGCAGTGGAGGGAACGGGAGGGTAGGGTCCTCGAGGAAGCGTTTCATAATAATTTTAAAGCCGCTGAACCAGTTAATTTCTGAGTGCTCCGAGCCGTCAAACGCGATTATGTTGCGCCCCCCACCCTCCAACCCCCTCTATCCGTTGGCGCCCCCTTCGCCATTTTGCCCTCTGCCCGACGCTTCGCGACTGAATATTCCGCGACGATAAAAATTGAATACTCCTCCGCTCGGGGCCTGGATGGCAAAGATACGGGCCGTAATTGCGAGGATCATTCAATTCTGAATCGCGGGACACGCGCGCGCCGCTTCTTTGATTGACACGCGCGCTGCCCTTTCTGCAGCCGATAAAAAGCACTGTTAACGGCTGGCCAATTTCACGGGCAAATTAACGAGCATCACGGTGCACGCGAGCATCGTGAATGGGAAGGATATTTTCCGAAGCGCGCCGAGGAAACGTTCCGCGCACTTTTGTATACTTGAAACTCGCGAATTCGTTAGCGGGAGACTCAATGAGAAAGGGGCTCTGCACTTTGTTTCGGGGATAATGCGATTTGTTTGCCTTGCCGTTGTATCTCGCGCTGAAGTGGATGGAATAGGTGTTCAGATAACTACAGAGGGTTGTGAAAGTAATAGTTGCAATAGGAGTTGAATTTATAGAGCGAAGTTTAAATTTTAATATAATTGTGACACTTGGTGTACACATACTTCTTTGAAGTAACAGATATAAAAATCGAAATAACGATGCGTTAGAATATTTTTATAGCTGTGCTTCTACAATATTAAATAATTCGGGGTACTTTGTTCGAGAACTTTCAACAATTTTTAACAATGGAACAGCTATTTGTTTACAACGATTTTCTTTGATTTCGTATATATTTACTCAGAGTATGAGTTTCTAAGTTTTAAACGTGATGTGAATTTTTGCTCTTTGCCCGTGCAATCCTTTATAACTTTTAGATTTAAAACGTGAGTTCGGATGGTGATTTGACACAGATTCGATTTAACAGGTTTTTTGAAGCAATAAGAAAAAGTAAAGTCTTTTAATATAGTGGGAACACATAAGAAGATATTATACGAATGAACGGTTATATGAAACTTGAAAGACAAGAGAGACGAATCGAAGCAAGAACGTCGAAGTGGTTAAGTCGTAAAGTCGTTTAAGTTGTTACTATTAAACTATTTTAAATATATATTTATGTGAGGGTTTACTTTATTTCTTTTACAAAATCGTCTTTCGTTCGTACAATACGGTTTCTATCTTACTAAAACTGACTATGCCCTTTTCCTCATGTTTTTATGGGCGCATCCCCACTTTGCACTTTCCCGAAAAACAAACCCGCCGTTGGTGCGGGCCTGGAAAGTGCAAGCGGCCGTGACCGAGCCTCGCGCGTACTCGGTCCCAACCCTTATTGGGGACCTCTGGTTTATGGTGGCCCTAATGACCACTTTGGCCACCGTCACCCCTGATTATCTGGTTCCTCTTACATTTATTAATATTCTAAGCACTTCACTTTATTTCATTCACACCTGAGCCCTGTCATCTCACTCTACTAATTAAGTAGAATAGAACTTTCCTATATTTTATTACAAATCGCCAAACAGTAAAGGGCTATCGCAGCTTTCGAAGATTACAAACGATCAACGATCGCGGCGAATTGTAGCAATATAAATCGCTCACCGTTCGTCGGTTCCATGGAAATTTTTCGCGCGATTGGCCCATCCGAAACGGCGACGAGCTCGAAGTATTCGCGCGCGGACAAAGCGGCCGGCAAACGATATTTCGAAATCGCGTTGCGGTCCGTGCTCGGTCGTTTGCGTAATTATAACTGAATAAGCCAATAACTCTCGGAATAATAACGATCGGGAATTAAAATTTGAAAACCAATTTATCCGTTGTGGCCTGAAATTATTACCGCGTTAATTGGGGGACTAATGAATTCCGTGCGATTACAATTACATTTCGTTCGCTGCAATTGCCGAGTCGGCGCGGCAGTCTATAACAATCATTTATTTGTCAAATTGGCTGGCCGCTATTGGCCGGCGCGAGGATAAAGGGGGGGTGGGAGGGTAGGGGGGCTGGTTAAACAGCAAGTATTTATCGGCTCGGGGGATGATAAGTTTTTGTTTGAACGGATATAAAGGGGGTGCGCTGGCGCAGCTGCATTGGAATCTACGGGAGCTTGTTCGGGTGTTAAAATATTTTGAAAACTGCAATATTTGTGAGACTATGTTTATCGCGATCTATCGGGATGAAATGGTTGTTGCGTTTACGGGGAGATGGCTAGGGAGGATGGAACGGGGGAAAGAGGGGTGTTTCATTGTCGTTGCTCGATAATTCTCGTCGAGAGTGTTATATTATTTGATTTATCGATGGTATCGTTTTAGCCGATAAATGAAATATATGTCTGTTCTGTTTTTTTGTAATTACGCTATAAAATGGCTTAGTAGGAGTATCTCTGACATTGCTCGCATTCCTTAGCTTCCTCTCATATATATGACAGAGTCCTCTTTTTTGTGATACATGCAATTTAATTGATCCAATAACTCTGTAAACTTCAACTTCGACTGTCAGTTTATACAACTGTGTTGCTTGCTAAACTCAATATAGTTGCATGTAAATCTTTGAGAAATTGTATTACAATACTATTGGGCAAACTGCACATGTACAGTAGTGGACAAAAGTTTAAGACGAGAGGACAACGTAGAACATAGTTTTATGGCATGCAAATATTGTTTCAACATTCATTTTTATCGTTATTATGGTAGAACACTATTTATTGATTAACATAGAATGCAAATTTTGTTTATTATGCAATTCCTTGTAAGTTAGTTAGTTTAACTCTTTGGTCTCAAACTTTTGTCCGCTACTGTAGTTTTATGGTCTGCATTCATTTTTATAGTTATTATGGTAGAACACAATTTATTAATTAGCATAGAATACGAATTTTGTTTATCGTGCTATTCGTTATAAATTAATTCATTTACTTTCTGTGACCCTTTGGTCTTAAACTTTTGTCCGCTATTGTAAACGTGCAGGAAGCAGGAATTTTTGCGTAGACATATATTCTCTCGAAATCTTATAAACTTCAATAAAAAATGATACTAACGTAATTAATTCTTTAACGTTTAGAGAACAGTCGACTAAAAGCTGCAGCTGAAATAAAGGGGAGAATGAAGAGAGATCTACAGAAATATTTTATATCGTGTGAAAATTTATTCAGACGGATTCATTTTAACAACTTTTTGTATCCACCGTGAGAATCCCCGTAAAACACGACTTCTCGGTTCAACATTCGAGTTCGCCAACTAGAACGCGAAGCGTTACCTGCTCGACTAGCGTGACCGTCTCGTCGGCCGAAAGTTCTCGCCGAATCAGGGTAAGACCGGCTTACAAACTGAGATAGCTTAGAAACTTCTAAGAGGATCCAAAGAATAATTGTACTTTCCATTTCATGTCCTGTCGGACTACCTATCCGTTCGTTCTTCGTCTGAAATCTACACCCGATTCGTCGACGAGAACAGCGGACGCGTTTCGGTTGAACGCTATAGTAGCTGTTATCATAGTTTTAAAATTGAAATTACCGCATATTTAACCCTTTCGTTACGGCGGGCCTCGCCGCGGATAGTCTTGTGTGGAACGGAGCGCCGTGCCGAAAGTGCGAACATTAAACGCAGATAGTCTTCAGCATTCAAGACCAAGACTTTTGTCTCAGAAACGACTTTTTAACTTTTAGAAGCAAAATGATTCATGCCCATAATTTTCCTATGAACAGATTTTTAATTCAATAATACGATTAATATTTTTATATTATACAACAAAATAGTAACTATAATTATAAGATAATGTTGACCAATAACCTTTTAATAATCATATTTTGTATGAAACTCCTCAAAACACAAATAAAACTTGACTTTTGGCTCCATTTTTATGGTAGATGATAGGGTTAAGCTGTTATCTGAGCGTCGCGAAAGTATTTATAGTAGCGGAGAAATGATTAACCCTTGCTTGCCGGACGGATTTTGAGGCAGTCTTGAGGATTGAGTGTAGAAAATAATTGTATATAAAATTTTCGGAGTTTCAATTGCATAGATGAATTTTATATGCAACCAACTCTATGCATGTCAACGTAAAAAAATGAAAGTCAATTAAATTGTGCGATAAATAATATAAAAGCATTTATAGGTGGGTTAGAATTGACTCGGCGCTGTTCTTCCAGGGTTAAGACTAAAGAGACAGTAAAAATGAAGTGTTTTATATACAGTAGCGGGCAAAAGTTTAAGACTACAGGATAATGAAAAGCATAATTTTATGGTTCGCAAATATTGTTTATCTATTCATTTTTATTGACATTCTGGTAGAACGGTTTAGAATTTATTGATTAGCATAGAATACGAATTCTGTTTATCGTGCTATTCGTTGTAAATTAATTAATTTATTTTCTTTGACTGTTTGGTCTTAAACTTTTGTTCACTTTTGTATGAGGAACAGTAGAATAAACAAATTTCTGTTCTGTAATCGATAGGTGCTATGCTACCATGTTAATAATAGAAACGGTTGTCATGATATTTGATTTTATAACATTTCCTCGTTTTAAATTTCTGTGCGCTACTGTAACTATTTGTTAGTTTCATCATTCCATACGAGGATAAAAATTAGCTGAAATATTAGTTTAGATGATACAGTATATACAAACCGTTCGTTGTATGAATTCTACACTTTAAAGTGAGATAAAAAGTTATTTGACCTTGTTCTCGAGTTGTAGCGAATTTTACGTTGGAATAATTTCTCTGAAAAATGGATGAAGTTGAACTAACTCCACCTAACTATTTGCAAACAGAACCCAATATCGGTCGTTGAACTTTTTATTCTAATTCCGTAAACCCTTTTAGTACCTATTTTACCTATGAATCATTCGAGCAACAGATCTCAGTTGTCAGATTTTTGAAATACATTGCGAGTGAAAATATTCTGTTTCCGTAGTCAATCAATGACAGATATACGCTTAATTTATTAACTAGTCTAGTGTTATAGTATGAAAAAGTAAAGCAGTTAAAGTAAAACAATTAATGGTAAAACTTCTGAAACTCGCATTCACATACGAGATCATTTTAAATATCTCTTGCAAAGATAAAGTAGATATATATATTTATATATTACACAGGGGTCACACTGTAGCTCAAAAACAAGGTCAAATGGAACATATATTTACACGAACCTTTTCCTCACTTTAATAGGACAAAACCTATCCATCCAAGTGTGTACACGGGAAAATATTTTCTGTCCAGTTATTTCGTGGTGTATTACTCGAGTATCCGAATATCTCACATACCCAATTTCATCGTCCACCTCCAATAGACAGGTGTCGCTACTGCGAGAACGCCGGAAGTTGTGCTCGATCCCGGTCGAATCTTCCGTTCCGGGCATCCAGACGTTCCTTTCGACCTACAGCGAAGAAGAATAAAAGTAAAAAAGAGTAGAAAGAGGAGGAAGAAGAGGAAGAAGAAAAAGAAGAAGTTTTCACGGTGGAAATCCAATTTTCTGTTCGACGGTGCATTTTATAATCTCCGATAGGAAGAAAGAGGAAGAGTCGCGGTGGAGAGGCGGAGGAGAAGCGGAGGAGAGGATCGTGATTACGGAAACGCAACGATGGCCGGACGGAAGCAGGCTGGCCAGATTAATTCGGAGGTCGTTCAATTTTCCAGCACGGAGAAGGTTATCCGGGACGCAGGAAGTGGAAACGCGCGGCCAGGGAAAATGAGCTAGATAGCCACTTAACAATGAATAATGTTTGCCAAAGAAATTGCGGCGAATTTTGAAATAAGTTTAATTAGGTTCTCCGTCGGGGCAGGCGAAAGGCGTCGCCGCGAGATTCTTCCGGGGGGATAATTGAAAAAAATTTTCGGGATTAAGGAGCCATTGTACACCCCTATAGCCGTTGCTACCTACCGTCCCCCGACCCCTCCGCCGCCCGACCCCGTTCACCGACGATCTTGAATAGCAAAGCTTCTGCCACCGACCGGCTAAGGATATTATATAGCCACTGTACGCAGCGGACTAAACTGGCTCCTTCACAAAGGATTATTAATTGACTTCTGTCTCGTATCAGAGGGTCGCAGACGTTCGGAGGATCCTTAATTATCCTTGAAAATGGCAGATCTTTACCGGCTGAGATTACACCGCTGCCGCGTCAGCCTGGTTTATCCACGGAAAGGGCAACGATGCTCATAACAGGTTACACGTCTCGGCAACAACCTGCCTTTAGGTATTCGATTAAAGTCGTTGTTTCGTCAGATTTTAACGAGTGCCCTCTGCATTGACACTTATAAAGTAAAACAACGAGTTTGTTGATGATTTGTCACTAATTAATAGACGGCGAATTTGTATGCACTTTTAAGAAGTCTGAATGCATCAAGAAGAGTAGAATTCCTTCAAACGTTCACATTTACATAGTACTTCTTTCTTTTTGTTATTTTGCCTGATGTATCTTCAGCATCTCTTTCAGATTCTGAACTCGAGACTCTGAAGCAGGTGGATCGTGCGTAATAAAGTAGCGTGTAACAAAATAATTGAAATTCGGATTATCGACGTTCTACCCCGTACCTATCTTAAACTTCACACGAATTCAGTTTTACCATTAAAAACGTTAAACCAAACTTTCAAAATATAGTCGATTCGCGATAACTCCAAAATACAGTATATAAACAGATATACTTTTTAAAAACCAAACACTAGACGTGAAAGCAGAGTTGCCAGATTTCTACAATGCAGAGTCGCCGGTTAAAAAAAATTTCACCCAGTTTTTGTTTGTTTTTTGATTACAATTTTGTGCGCGCCAGAGGACATAAAGTATTTTAAGGAGAAATACGGCGTATCCGCTAGAATTTTCTACGTATCCCACTTTGAAGACCTCTGCTCTAAGCGTTAACACATTCGTCGCTCATATTTGGGTGACGCTCTTTTTCTTAAAGTTAAATAGGATATTCAATTGAAATTTTAAAAGCAATTCAGTGTTATAAGGGTTGAAATATATATATAAAATACATAAAATAAAAATAAAATGTTAAAATTTTTGCTGTTCTTATATTTTTTTTACCTCAGTTTTCTATGCAATCGGATTTGGGCTCAACGAGAAACTCAGCCGAATCAAGCTGAGCAACGAACGTGTTAAAAGGCAACGGCACTCGCGTGGTATTCTCATTATTGGTCGTTCGCAATTGCTGATCACCGTCCCTCAGTACTAGCTCGTCGAATACAGTAGAACGACCTATACACCCATTGCTTTCACTTTCTCTCCCCGTTTCGTGGCCGGATCCTTCAACCCCCTTTCCTCCAACCTCACCCGCAGTTCATTCGCTTTCGATGCAAATTTTCACCCCGCAGCGCGACAATAAGAGAGGCGAACGAGTGAACGGTGGCACATCCTTTAATATCAGGAACAGTTGCTCGATCACGCATTTCCAGCCTCGGGTCTCCCCGTCATCGCCCACAGGAACGACTGTATTCCGCGTGTATCAGCGTGTCCCCTCCCTACGCTGTTGACTTTACCGGCTTAAACGCGGAATCTTGATGAGCGCGGTGGATTCACGACAAGGGCGGGGGTTTCTCGAGCCTGCTGGCGAGTAGAGCTTGTCACGCCGCTAATATCGACCCCTGGTGCCGCGAAAAGGAGAAAGGACGTTTGGGGAAGAGGGATTACGTTGAGGTTACCGGAAAATCATTTCGTTGACGCTGTTTCGGTGACAGGTTAGAACTGTCGACACTATTTTTCGTAGGCTATCGAAACAACGACGAATCGAACTTATATAGGAAATGTTCTATAAAGTGTAGAACGGAAGATGGAATTCAGGTGTGAAAAATAAAAGTGAAGCGATTAAAATATTAATGACAATATATTTAAAACAATTTAACAAAACAACTTAAACGACTTTACAACGTAGCAACTTTAACACTCCTTCTACGTTCACAACCAAACCTTTCTGCCTTCACCGTCCAATACTTTCTGCCTCGCGCTCGCATTTTCCCCGTCATATATTCCTCCAAACACTCGTTTCCTTTCATTCTAATTGTCAACCTTTATCACTCTACGCATTCGGTCACGACCACCCAGAATTTCTCAGTCACACTGTTTTCCAAAGTTCTCATCTTTCACGCATTAGAAACATTCGAGCCCAAACATTCTGCGTTCGCACGACAATCGCCCAACTCAAGTACTCTTCAGACTTTCCCAAACTCGCATCCGCTCGATCGCATTCCCACACTTATCATATCATGAAATACGGAAGTATAAAAAGTAAACATAAATCAATTTTATTTATTAGCTTCTCAGAATGTATCATTTATTCGCGTACGCTCGCTTGATCTAGTCAATTACTAGATTCGTATCATGTCCAATTTTCTTTTAGCGATACAAGATATATTTTTACGCTATACGAATGCACAAATTCATTAACACTATCCCTACCACGATCGATCAAATGACCGTTTTTAAAATTTTGATTAGAATTTCGTATACACAACATAGTTGAATCGCCTTTAAACTTTAGACTTTTCCTCAAATATACGTACAATACATTTTTCAATATTCGCTTCTTTTTTCATTGTTTATTTTCTGAGAAAAATTTGTAGTCTGTCTTACGCGGGAATGTCGCAGTAGGAATAGGTACACGTGAAGTGTCGGTAGGAATAGTGTCAATCAATATACTCGTCGCTTCAACGCTACGATGGACTAACATTAACAAATTAATTCCTTATATTCACCTCGTATTTATATTAAGTATTTTTGATAAGAGCTAAATATGTAGCACCAAAGCTCGCATCATGTTATTTCTTGTCTGTAACGATTTACCTTCGGGTATACAAGAAAGACTGTACAAATTCGGATAATTGTTCTCTGTAAGAATGTAAAAGGACGTTATTACATTAACACTATTCCTACCACGACCGGTCAAATGACCGTTTTTAAAATTTCGATTAGAATTTCACATATACAACGTAATCGAGCCGCCTTTAAATTTTATACTTTTCCTCAAATAAACCTATAATGCATTTTTCAATATTCACTTTTTTTTTTATTGTTTAGCTTCTGAGAAAAATTTTTAGTCTGTTTTACGTGAAAATGTCGTGATAGGAATAAGTATACGTGAAGTGTCGGTAGGAATGGTGTTAATCGAATCGCATGGAAGTGAGCAAATTCGCAGAAAATGGTAGCAGAAGTTTTAGAAAAAAAAGTTTCGACTTGGATCACTTTCACAATCACAGACGTTAGCTGCAGTCGATTCGAGGGTGCGTTTCTATCCGGCGACGGCGCGTAAAGCGCACGGTTAGCTTTTCGCGTGGTCAGATTTTCAGTCGTCGACCGCCGCCAGCCGAAACTCGTTCCCGGTCGAAATTAATATTTACAATCCGCCGTCCATAACCGGGGACGTTTTATCGCAAATTGACGCTGGCGTATTGGCAATATTTGCCGCGGCGGCTGCCAATGCGCCGCTCCGCTCCACGCGCATCGGTTAATCTCAATTACGCGGTCGCAGCCATGGTCAAGCGTGCAGGTGTCCGCTTCGATCATTAAGGCTGACCGTGGTCCTTTTTTTTCTCTGTTTGTGCACATTCAGGTACGTTCGTGTGCATTCATTTCGGGATCCATGAACGATGGCGACGATTTCACCTGGATATCGAGGACTGTTGGGTGCGGGTCCACTACATAACGCTCGGTCGAAATTTTATAGGCATAATTTGTAGTAGGCATATACGGTAACGGACGAAAGTTTAAGACCAAAGGGTCGAAGGAAATGTTAAAAATTGAATATGGAAATACTACGAAGCAGAAATTCACCGAAAACTAGCTTTCTCTTAATGTACTTCCTCAAGGGCTTCTTCTAAGAACCCAAGCCAGATCTGGTATTTTATTTTAGAAAGTTCGAAAACGTTAAGAAATAGAACAAAGGGGCAGAAGGACTCGGACCGGGTTGCAGGAACTTCGACCATTGCGTTTTGCTAGTCTCATGACAAAGTTTGCAATGTTTGGTCACAGTTACCCTTCACTATGCTATATAATAAAGTATTGTCTTAAATAATAGTGTATTTTATTTAAACAATATAAAACCCCATTTCCAATAGAAAATCAATCAATTAATTGATAAGAAATTGCACGATAAATAAAATTCATATCCTATGCTAATTAATAAATAGCGTTCTACCATAATGGCGATAAAAATAAGTATATGAACAATATTCACATACCATGAAACCATTTTGCATTGTCCTGTCGTCTTAAACTGTAGGTGACGCTGGATTGTTTTAATTACTTATTTCTTGGTTACCAGGCATTCGCCAACAATGTCCATTGTTGTTTGTTCCCTTTGTGTGCCTCAAGTTAGTTAGCATAATTCCTTAATAGTACTGCAGGAAAGTTAGATCATAACAGCCTACACCAGAAGTGTAGCAAGTTTTATGGTCTGCAAACATTATCTGTACATTCATTTTTATTGTAATCATGGTAGAACACTGTTTATTAATTGGCACAGAATACAAACTTCGTTTATCATCCTATTCCTTATAAATTAATTTAATTTCCATTGACTCTCTGGTCTTAAACTTTCGTCCGCTACTCTATTCCACAACCCAACGACGCCATTCGAAGATTAACTTCTTCCAATCCTCGGCGTACCGAAAACTGTTCTCCTCTCACCCGTGTAACGATCAACTCACCCTCCTCCCCACCTCCAAATATCAAAACTCCCCAACCGTATCCAAAATATGGCGACCAACGAAACATTCGAGCTTCGCCCAGCCATTCGAACGCATCACCGGCGAAGAACAGTGCGTCGAACTCGAGACAGGTTTGGCGAAAATTGTAGAATACGCGTGACGGGGTTTAAAGGCAAATAAACGACACACGGAAGGGGTTGAGGACAGGGGGAAGAACGAGGAGGGACGAGGAGCGAAAAAAAATATTGTCGCCCGTTAAAAGGTAGCACGGTACGTTAGACCCGCCCGAATCGTGCGTCGCGACGACGTCTCTGCGTCCGCGGGCCCCTGAATTGTTTTCGAAAAAACAATAGCCGCGCGATCACAATCGCGCGCCAGGACGCTCCGCGTCGCTCGACACTCGTTAGGGGAACTTCTAACGCGGCCGTGGAAACGCGCAAACGAAGGCGACCGCCGGTGTCAAACGTCGACGGGGAAAAAGGCCGCGTCGCCCGGCGTCAATAGATTCGGATACAATCCTTGAACTCGCGCCACTCGCACGCCCTGAATGGATCGTATCGCGTATACGGCGGAATCGAATGAAAGAACGAGTGCCGTGATCCGTTACAACCGCTGTGAAACGCGTTGGAACTTTTTTATGAGGTTGATACTGTTCAACGTCGAATAAAGAAAATGCTGGAGTGAAAGAAATTTCACTGTGAATAGAATAACGGATGTGATACGTACAGCACCGATGTAGTTTCTGGTTCATGTGTATTTAACACGTTCGCTGCGGTTTGGGACACACAGGTCCTGCAACGTAGGTTTGTTCCGGTGCGATTTGTTGTTCGTTGAATTCTCGTTGCGCGCGAACCGAGCAGTAACCGATTCTTTGAATGGTAAAATAACATAGCGGTGCAAAAGGTGGTATTGTGTTTATTAGTTCGGTATCGCTAAACAAGCAGGTTTTGAGAAAAAGGTCACCGCAGTGATAGTGATAAGTGTAACGTTAGTTTGTCGAGATAAGAGCGATCAAATGTAAATCATGATAATTAGGATAATATTTCAATTTTTCGTACGTTATCGATACATTGAAGAGCCATTGTTAATATGTTTAAGTATTGGAAAAATGTTAAGATAAATGTTTAGTTTACCGTACGTTTCATAATACCTTTTACAAGCAAGTGATACGTTAAGCTACATTTATTTCCATCAAAGTTTGATTATCCCTAAAACTGTCCGTTTCCCATGCTGCTCCATTCTTCATTTCGTGCTACTTATTTCAGACAGCCTCTCATTATCAATTGACGCTAAACATTTACGTAGTACAATCAAACTTGTGCAAGTTCCAGACACAGAAACGTAAAAAGATAATCCTGTGGACCGTGTACGGGGCAAAATTTGTTCAGCGGCTCATAAAATAGTCGTTTGCCTGAATAATCCGGGAGGACGAAAGTTTAATTAAGAAGTCGTCTCGATTCTTTTCGTTCGATCAGCGGATTGTCAGTCGGCACCGCAATCTTTTCTCGATCGATCGCTCTCGTCTGCAGCGGCATTTCTGTGACGAGCAATTTTTGCTCCGCGAGTCATTGTTTCCCGGGCAATAATCAAGAGCTTCCCGGGGAAGGAGAAGGGCGGGAACGCGGGGTGGTCCATTCATTTCAATCCCCATCGGAATATTCTTTGAAACGAGGAATGACAGCCGGTATCGCTGGGATAAATTGGCAGAGAGACATCTTGCTTATTCCACGATGATACACAGAGAGAGGAGGCACAATGAACGTATCGGCTGTCTCTGTCTTTCTTACAGGGAATTTTCTTCTAAAAGGCATCTCCGTCGCTCCCCGGATCGTTGCTGTTTGTTTGTACAGGTCGCCTCATAAATATCGGTCGAATCAGCGAACGCGCGAGGAAAGCGAAAATCGTCTTTTCTGTTCGCGATGCGGTCTCGTCAGCGAAACAGCGGCGAAGTGTGACGTTGGACGCGAGGTGTCCATAATTCATCGAGCGCTCATGAAATTTGGGAACGGAGAAAGTTTCTGTCGAAGTTACAAAACGGAGCTGTCGTTCGATCACCATTTGTTAGAAATTTCAAATTTTTTAGAAATTGAATACAGAAACATTACGAGGCAAACGTTAACCGAAAACCAGCTTTCTTTTAACACTCAGCCAACCGAAGCGGGAGATCTCCCATTTTTTCCATAACAAGGGTGCTGTGATTGACTCTATTTAAAATAAGCTATGCATTGAAATCATAAGAATTGAAGATTCTCAAGTTTTCATATTTTCGTTTAAAATATTTAAATCTTCTGCTACGTTGATATATGCTTTAACAAAAGAACCACCTTCGAATGTTCATCGGAATTCCCAACAAATTCGTTAAATTAAATATTCAACTGGGTAAAAACGAAATATCCCCGCCAAATTGTACATAATAACCTTTAATTGCATGCTGATATTTTAGAAGGATAAATCAGTCATATGGAATAACAGAGGAACGTTACGCGAGCATAAATTATTCATCACGGAAATGGTCGATATACGTATCATGCATTAAATACGTCTCTATTACTTCATCTAACCCGAACCTTGCTTGTTCCCGTTTAACAACGGGAACGATCCGCGATAACGTAATATTTAATATTTTTTATTAAAACGAAAAAAAAACATCTCTCATTCCAATAACATAATAACATAATACCCAATAATTCTTAACCCCTTAAAAGCACCCCGTGTTTCAATACAATAAAAACCTTAAATAATAATAGCCCTTTTTGATAAAAATAAAAATAAAAATAACCCTTTTCGTGCTTCAAATTTATCCCCTTATTCCAACGTGATAAATTTGAATGCACGTCTATCATTTCAAATCCAATAATTTTACGTTACGCCGTCTTTTTATCATATTCCAAGACATCACCCTTAGCAAGAGCGTCAAGGTACACCGTGTTACTACTCGTCGCTACTTCAGCCGGAATTTACCGTAGCTTCAAGGGGGCTTGCTTAAATTTTCGTAAGACGTTTCCT
Organism: Tetrapedia diversipes; assembly: GCA_033822845.1. Taxonomy (NCBI): domain Eukaryota; kingdom Metazoa; phylum Arthropoda; class Insecta; order Hymenoptera; family Apidae; genus Tetrapedia; species Tetrapedia diversipes. The sequence goes on along the minus strand of JAOPTO010001473.1, from coordinate 42,141 downwards.
GTTTTCGTTGGACCGTGTTCTTTACGCGCCGGTATAAACACAATTTCCCGAGCGCAAGCCCCCGGTGCTCCGGCCGTAGCCCTCGCCGTGCGCATCCTCGGCCCACTTTATATGCATACGCGCTACTTCCTCAGACTCGTCTCGCGGGACGCTGCAAGACACACAGCAATTTCTGTCGGATCTACAACTTGTATCTTTCCGCGTTACGGCTTTAATTTTAGCCGCATTACGAAACGAGAACGGAACCGTTCCACCCACCCCGGCCGTTTTCCTGGATTCCTGTCGAAATCCCGCGTTGTTAGGTCTACGCAAAAATTCTCACGTCCTGCATGTTTGCAGTAGCGAATCAAAAGTTTAACACCAAAGAGTCAATGAAATTAAATAAATTTATTGATAACGAATATCACGATAAACAAAATTCGTATTCTATGATAATTAATAAATACATAACCTAGAATGCAAATCGATGCTATTATAATAGAATATTGCTCAGGTACTTTCCGATTGAAACATTTGCATATCAGTATGATATTTCATGCTCGTCTCGACGAAACGAAACACGGGAAATCGTGTGTCCTTTGTCGACCAAACTCTCGATTCGACGGTGGTTCCAAAAATAAGCTCAGCCTGCGATAAATAAAAAAAAAAAACAAAAAGAAACGCGACAGCAATGGTCACCGGGCCAATTTCCAGCGAATTAGAACGGCCCGTTCGGATTGAAATGGTTCCTCGGGGCGCGAGCACGTGACGTTTTACACACTCACGAATATCCTGTCGTGACGGCGGCCAATCCTTTAACATTATCGCCGACGATAAACGTAATACTCTCCGGGCGGGGACCACGGGGCTACGAAACCGAAAGGTGGTGTACCCCTCTTGTCTTGCCTGGCGGTTTATAAATAAAACTAATCTGGAGCACGGCTATAAAACATAGGCTTAATGCAATTTGCGGTTTAACAGGATCGAGACAGATTAGAAGAATAATGCCTTCTGCCAGCCCTTTTGCCCCCTTCCACCCCCCTTCTCTCGCGCGTTTCTCATCGTACCCCTGTTCCACCGTTATTCTGTCTTTCTCAGCCTTTCGTTCTCGTTCTTGCAACCCGACGTCTCCCTCCCCCCTGCCCGCCCCCTCCCCACCCCCGCGAAAATGATTGCTATTTATAGGGAAGGCGCGATGAATTTATTAACAACTGGCACGTGAACGCATGCCTCACACGGCCGCCGTCCTCCCGCCCCGGTAATGGCGAATGGCATGAAACTTCTTAATGAGAAAGTACGTCTTTATAGGGCAATATAACGCGCCACATGCGCCAGAAATATTGTTGCACCTGATGCTTTCGACGTACTCGAAACGCTGCGAATTACGCGTTGCGACGCGCCGGCAATAATCCGCGAGTCGACTAATTCGCCGTTCCGTCGTGCGACGCGGAATTAAAGTTTTCAACGGGGGTTGGCACGAGGGAGACGAATCAGGGGGTTGGCAGATGCGCGACACGCATTGTTCGTGAATTCGAGATCGTCGCGAGGTAGTATGATGAATGTGAACGACTCACAAATCGACGAGGTGGATTCGTCGTAGCTAGAGAGGTGATCGGAACAAATGGTCCAACAGAGAAATATTTCTGAGACGAGGATCATCGATTTTTGTGAAATTCTGGTATACAAGTATGCTAGATTTCGAGAAGCATTTGATACATAGAAACATATTCGTTTCTTAAATTGAATTTACGCTAAGAATGCATTTTTAAGTCTGAAGTTCTTGTATTTTTAATAGCTCTCTGCAGAGTCGAAGATCACCGATTTTTGTGAAATTCTGGTATATGCTAGATTTTGAGAAGCATTTGATACATAGAAACATATTCGTTTCTTAAATTGAATTTACGCTAAGAATGCATTTTTAAGTCTGAAGTTCTTGTATTTTTAATAGCTCTCTGCAGAATCGAAGATCACCGATTTTTGTGAAATTCTGGTATATACTAGATTTCAAGAATCATTTAATACATAAGTATATATTCTATTCTGAAATTAAATCTACGCTAAGAGTGCCCTTTTAAATCTGAAGTTCCCATATTTTTAATAGCTCTCTGCAGATAATTTCTCCGACATAACATTTCACTTTTTATCTTTGATTTCACTTTGCATCAGTTTTCAATTATTGCACTGATTGCTATAAAATCTTTTATTCATAAAAACAACGGATATATCGGATAAAAAACAAACGTGTCAATATCAAGACAGCGGGGTAAAAGATGAAAAAAGATAGACAGTCCTCGAAGGGATATAACGCTGAAAGTCAACGCGATCCAACGCAACGGTCTCGATCCCGTGACGGATTTACGGTTGCCTCCGCGACCGTCCGCGTGAAACGCGACAACCGTGATTAACATCCTCTGTACACGCGTCTCCTTTGTCGTTGAAAAAAGCAACAGGGAGGGAAAGGAAAAGCGTAACGCAAATGAGGGGAGAAAAGGTGGGGACAAAAAATGTGGAGCGGTTAAAGAGGGCAACGGCCACGCGGGAAGGAGAGGGTGACACGTAGACGGGGGGGGGGGAGGGCGATGCTAACGCGAGATACACCTCGGAACAATTTCATTAACGTCGAGTCGGAACTTTTAATATCGCGCCGCGAACGCTGCCGGCCTCTTTTATTGCGATACTTCTGGCGAAGGTGCTCGTCCTTCTTCTCGAATGCAACGTCCCGGACTTATCTCTTTTCCGTCTGTCTCTCTCCCTCCCCGCGCCTCCGCCGGCGTCCGCCCGGTATACTTTCTTCTGCTTAATCCGCGGTCGCGATAAAATTAATGTCGGACTTTTATGAACGGTTAAGTAATCGGTGCCTTTTAGCCTGTGGTACCCTCCTTTATCGCGGTGGTTCCTTTTTCCTTTTGTTACAATCCAATGGTGGAATTAGTTACGCAGTTTCTGGATCAAAGGGTTGACGGTGGAATCACCGAAGTGATCGGAATACAGGAGAACATTTTTTGTGCGAGCAACTTACAGTAGCAAACAAAAATTTAAGACGAGAGGACAATGTAGAACATAGTTTTGTGTGTACATTTATTTTTATCGTATTTTATGGTAGAATATTATTTATTGATTAGCATAGAATGTAAATTTTGTTTATCATACTGTTTCTTGTAAATTTTAGTTAGTTTAATTTCGTTAACTCTTGTGAGGGTGATTGCTAATTTATTGACGTGTGTATGTTTGTTTGTGTGAAAGAGATTCTAGAATGAACGGTCAAGAAATTAGAATGAGAAGCAATGTATGGAAAAACAAGAAGGATGAAAATATGAGTGAATGGAGTAGAGAATGAAAAAAGTTAAATGAGGATCGTGAATGTATACCTTTTGTTTAGAGATTGATTGATAATAGGACGTGTGAATGGGATCAAAAATTGTTACATCAAATAAATAAGTTCATATATATTTTTAACATTGTTGTTTTCCTCAACAACTCTTTAGTCTTAAACTTTTATTCGTTGCTGTATCTGAATGTTGCATTTAAATATTTTATTATTCGAGCAGGGTGGCATTTATGGATTTTTTATTTTTGAATATTACGTGTCACTTAATAATGGTTCTTTGTTTTGAAGAATTATGTTACTTTATAATGATTCTTAGTTTTGAAGAATTGTGTGTCACTTAAGAATTGTTCTTTATTTTACGAAATTATGAAATTTAACAGTGAAGATGACATAGGATACAGAAATGTTTAAATAGCCCGTGAAGCTTCTTAATATCCATTTAAATGAATGAAGTTTAGTATAATGTAAGAAAAATTGTTATCCTATTGGTTCATATATGGAAGAATCTACTGTAATTCCTGAAAGTTACGTAAATCTATTATGCTTCGTTTTCGGAAATTTATTACGGTTTTCTATTAAAGAATAACTACTTTATTTACTTGTGAACTGTACACAAACTATTATACGTTTCTATATTAATAGGTAATGAACGTTTTCATTCTTAATGAAAAACAACCGTGCTTTACTTTGTTTACTTCCCGATTGTTTATTCTCTATATAAAAACAAAAAACGTAAACATCATCACGACGACAGCCCACAGATGGTAGCACTTGTAAATATAAACGTATCACACAACATCTATAAATGTATAAATAAACATTTGTTTTACTCGTGTAGATATTCTTATCGTGCAATTTTCGATTTGTTTTTCTTGGTTAGAAACAAAAATGTTTACTTTAATCGTCGGCAGCACCAATTGTAAAAACGATGCCGGTGCGCGAGTATTTTGATGAAACGTTATTCAACGCGACCAATAATAATTACGATGGTAAGAGAAGGTAAAACGTATCTGGGAACGATTGAAATTCGACTACGGGTTTGAACCGGGCACCAAGCGGCAGACTACGAGATTGGTTTGCATAGTGCAAACGTATATTCGATGCAAATTGAGAATTTAATATCCTCCAGGAATAATACGTCATAAACATTTAATTAAGCCTCGACTAGTTCGCGTAACGTAATAAATATAGTGTGATCATGCTTGTCGGTTCATTAAACGCGGAACGTTATGGTCACCGTTTAATAGTTTATCAACGGGCACCGGCTAGAGGCCGGCGTTATTCTCGTGGCTCATACAAATGCAACTCGATTCGATTAATTGTATCGATTCGCCTGAAACTTCGTTGGAATAGTGGACGAAAAAGCGTGGCCCGTAAATTACCTGTGTTATTTATTCGCGGAAGGATTACGACAACGTGTAATAAATACACCAGTGGAGGATTCAAGAGGAATTGGAAGAATGAGAGTAATGCTTTCATCCTAAGAATAACAAAATCTAAAAACACAATGATGCATGAAATTAAACGAATATTTTCTTTTGTTATAATTTTTATTTTATTCAAATGTAATCGCTAATTGTAAGTTATAGAAATCAAGTGAAAAGCTCAGAAGGTGCAGTAGGATAAATAATTAATGAGAATGGAAATGTTCCAAGAAATCGAAAGCATAAATATTATGCAGCTTGTAAGTTAAACGGAAATCAAGCAAATTCTTCTTTGTGTATCATTAAAATTAAATACCTTCCTTTACTATAGTTATTATTTTATTCAAATGTAATCGCTAATTGTAAGTTATAGAAATTAAGTGAAAAGCTCAGAAGGTGCAGTAGGATAAATAATTAATGAGTATGGAGATGTTCCAAAAAATCGAAAGCATAAATATTATGCAGCTTGTAAGTGAAACGGAAATCAAGCAAATTCTTCTTCGTGTATCATTGAAATTAAATACCTTCCTTTACTATAGTTATTATTTTATTCAAACATAATCGCGAACAGTAAATTATAAAAATTAAGTGAAAAGCGCAGAAACTGCAGTAGGATAAATAATTAATGAGTATGGAGGTGTTCCAAAAAATCGAAAGCATAAATATTATGCAGCTTGTAAGTTAAACGGAAATCAAGCAAATTCTTCTTCATGTATCATTGAAATTAAATACCTTCCTTTACTATAGTTATTATTTTACTCAAATATAATCGCGAACAGTAAATTATAGAAATTAAGTGAAAAGCGCAGAAGGTGCAGTAGGATAAATAATTAATGAGAATGGAAATGTTCCAAGAAATCGAAAGCATAAATATTATGCAGCTTGTAAGTTAAACGGAAATCAAGCAAATTCTTCTTCGTGTATCATTGAAATTAAATACCTTCCTTTACTATAGTTATTATTTTATTCAAATATAATCGCGAACAGTAAATTACAGAATTTAAGTGAAAAGCGTAGAAACTGCAGTAGGATAAATAATTAATGAGTATGGAGGTGTTCCAAAAAATCGAAAGCATAAATATTATGCAGCTTGTAAGTTAAACGGAAATCAAGCAAATTCTTCTTCGTGTATCATTGAAATTAAATACCTTCCTTTACTATAGTTATTATTTTACTCAAATATAATCGCGAACAGTAAATTATAGAAATTAAGTGAAAAGCGCAGAAGGTGCAGTAGGATAAATAATTAATGAGAATGGAAATGTTCCAAGAAATCGAAAGCATAAATATTACGCAGCTTGTAAGTTAAACGGAAATCAAGCAAATTCTTCTTCGTGTATCATTGAAATTAAATACCTTCCTTTACTATAGTTATTATTTTATTCAAATATAATCGCGAACAGTAAATTACAGAATTTAAGTGAAAAGCGTAGAAACTGCAGTAGGATAAATAATTAATGAGTATGGAAGTGTTCCAAAAAATCGAAAGCATAAATATTATGCAGCTTGTAAGTGAAACGGAAATCAGGCAAATTCTTTTTCATGTAACTGAGCTTTGAGATCGAGTACGGTGAAGAAATCGAACCGCTCGCAGGTACAAACGATTCGCGATCTCGAAATAATTTCCTGTTTGCGCGATCACTTTATCGCGAGCTCCCCGTTTAACTTCGCCGACCTACGAAATTATCTTGCCGCTGGAAACTCGGTGCACTCCCATCCGCGAACCTGTGTACACGTTTTACAAAGAAAGTTCTAACCCCCTCCGACCGCCTTCTGTTCATTACGCTCCATCTCTTTCTGTTTCGCGAGCACCCGCGGCGGATGGAGCTTCAATGAGATTCCAGGCCGGCCGTGCAACGGTGCACAAAGTAAAATTACACGAAGCGTCGAACACACGCGAGCACTTAATTCTCTGCCTTCACTCGTAACACGATCTTCGCACTCTGCCTATCGACCAGTTGCATTGTGCCCGGGTAAACTTCCACGGTGTTCCGCGGCGGGACACGCAAAAACACGGGAACCCGAACCATCCATTAGCGGGGCCCCACACGGAACAGTTTACTTATGAAATTTTCAATACGCTTGTCGATCGTTTTCCGCGGGCCTGTATGATTGGTGGTGATCTCGAAAAATTCGAGAAGAAATGGAGAAGAGGTGGTATCGAGGTTTTTCTGCTCGAAGTCATCTGGCGGTAGCCACGGTTTATCGTGGTTGAATAACGCGTGTGTGATTGAAATAACGAAGTCGAGAACGAACTTGAAATTGAATTAGACGTAGCGCTATTGAAGCGAAGTTTTTCTGAACTGTTGTACCATGTAGCCCTGTAATAAATTTTGATATTTTGTTCTAATGAGAATACGGAAATAAAACAAGCAATATGGTATTCGTAAAATGATATTGATAGAAATAAGGATTGAAATAAACGAAGTTATCAAGTAAATCTAAATTGTAAGATTTGTAGTGATAAATATAGTTATAAATTTTTGTAAACACTTATTAACTTCTGTGGAGGTTCCTTAAAATTTATCATGTACTATTTAAACCTTTTCTAAAATAGTAACGAATATTTGTTCGATTCATTCATTAATCATGGATTATAAAATTATGGAATTAGGATCGCACGATCTTTCACTGCGTATAGAACAAATTTTCCCCAAAGCTGGCAGCCCCTTAACCCCTTAGATACGGCAATTCTAAGATACTAAAATCTTAAGATCTACGCGACATATAGATCCTATGTCTGAGTTGTTAAAAACTGTTAGCCTAAGTTATAAACATACTCAATATATACCTGCATCCATCTTCGCATACAAACATTCGTTTCTTCCTTAAGTACGAATAAATCCTAGACTGAAGGATGTCGATTGAAATTTGACTTTACTTAATCGTAGGTTGTTGATAACTGTCTCGTTCGAACGAAATATAAAAATTATTGAAAAAGCATGAAAAGGAAGAAAATAGGGGTAGGAGGATAATCCAACTTGTTGAAACTTCTTCAGCCCCTCCGTCTCACCTTTTACAACCCCTTTTTCCGAAATAAAAATTTTGAATTCTGACCCGAACAGTCGGTATCGACAGGACGAATGGAAAGCATTGCTTCGTTCTTCGAATCTGTTCCAATTCACAGTCATCGACGACGATCACCTTTCACCGGTTCCTCGAGTCGACGTTCCAGTGCAAATCGTTCCAGCGGATATGTCGCTTTGATCTGCCACGTTTACAGCCTCGAGAGTAATTAAAGCGGCCGACAGAATTAGCCCGAAATTCGGACGAACCCCGTGGCCCCGAGGCCAGCCAGTCTAATTGACCTATTTTCGCGGTAATAGATCATCAGCCAGGGTTGGGATATCCATTACACGCTGCGGGACGGAAAGAACGGCCACCGCGAAACCTTGGCTAACTCCGCGATAAGCTTGTTATGAATGCGCTGCGCCGTTGATTTTCTATTAACGACGTTATTTAATTTCCAGTTAATTGACTCGTTAAACCGGATCCCGGCTACTCACACTGGCAGCTCTCTGTTCTTCGCGGATTTTTCAGCTGATAGAATTTTCTTGGCCTTCGTTGGAATAGATTAACGCTTGGAACGTTCAAAGGAACGACGATGTAAATCGCTTTGTCGTAAGCAATAATTATTTCACTGTTTGCAGTCTAAACGAAAATTCGCAACACCGCTTGATACCATTTTCATAAATTTTCGTATGCACTCAACTATGTATTTAAAAGTGTCGCTATTGGTTAAGTGAATTAAATAAGTTTTAATATACGTGAATTGTAGTTTGAAATTTTTTAAAATACAGAATCAGTTTTCAAGTGTAAAATATTAATCTTGCTGTTTTAATTTACTTGTCCGTCGCTTTTCTGCACGCTTTGATTCGATCTACAAAACATAATATTTTAGGAATTCTATAGAATTGACAATCGATATCAGTCGTCGTATACAAGAAAATTAATATCGCTTATAACCACTCGTGTGATATCTAGTGAAATATAATCTCCGTTCCGGCTCATAAAGACGCGAATAGAATAGCTGGATCGATAATTAACGCAGTCATCGTAAACGGAAAAACTGCGAAGCTTTGATTATCAACTGTAGCATCGTATAATTGGTGACTCTTCTTTATCCCGCGTACACGGAGTGCAAATTGTTCTCATCTGCAAAAGCGAAGATCGTTTGAAGTCGAGTGAAATCTTAGCAAGTCATGTGCACGGTGTATATCCATTGTCATTAGCAGAGCTTGAGGACCGTTCTATGCAACGTCTACGTTGAAACGGTTCAGGAAATCGAGTGGGTCGAGCTCCTAACGACGCTTAATAAACCGAGAGCACAGGCGCTTTGTCCGTTTACTCGTAGACAGTCGCAATCCGCGTCGGGTGTATTGCGGTGAGCGTAGATTTCGCCGCTCGGAAATCGTCGAAATTTATTAAAACTGCCCTCGAGACGGCGATCCTCTTAACCAAAACGGAATATTGTCTCGGATTGCGCCCGCGTCCCTGCAAACTCTACCCATCTTTCTCCCTTTCCGCTCGTTCTTTCACGGCGGAGAGGACGCGAAAGAAAAGAGAACGCAAACGAATTTCAGCCGAGCGCGCATAAATATTCAGCGCATTAAGCATCGTACTTACGGATTCGCGGTTAAAAGCCTCTATATTTAATACGCGTATAAATCGAGCGAGTTCGCTGAAAGGAAGCGAGGGCGTGCGGACACCGGCTGCTTCCACTTAAAGGAAGTCACAATGGAATGCGTCCCGTTGTGCTGAACACACTTTTTCTTCCGCGCGACTGTCTGCGTTTCGACGATTGGGCACCACGAATTCTTTCTTTGTAAATAAGAATTAGGAGAAATAAGTGGGAAATTCGAACGATACGTTTGCTAGGATGTCGCGGAAATCTAGTACTTATAAGCGTAATATCGGTGGAAAGGTAAATTGATCGATTCTGTGAATTAGAAATCAGCGGAAAGAAAAAACTGAAGACGCAAGTGTTGGATCAACGAAATCAAGAAATTTCTAAAATCTGTGAAACCTAGTTTCTGAAAAGCTCGTATCAAATGAAAACTGTAGATCGATAATATTATTGAAGGATAAGAATCGATTGATTGAGAACGAAACAATCTGAAATATGAATCTTCAAGTATTCACAAGGGACATTTAGAATTTTACAATACCGCATCATAGACTAAAAGACCTTTTTTCTTTTTCAAGCTTTCTTTATTTATAAATTAGCCTAAATATAGCACTTTTACATTTTTATTGTTATTATGGTAGAACACTATTTATTGATTAGCGCATAATGCAAAGTTCCAGTGTTAACACATTGTATGCCGGTGGCATCTAAGGCACGCTTGTTGACGACCAATGAGTAGGTACAGAAAATGTTTAAAATTTTATACATTATTGTGAAACACTAAAATTGGTTTGCATATTCATTATATGCAATTTAACGATAACGAGAAACAGAAACAAACAAATCGCCAAACAAAAGAATGTATTATTGGCGCTAAAGCGACAGACTTCCAAACCCGCGTTTTCGCGGGGCCGGCATACAATGTGTTAACATGTACGTTCGCTTCCAAGCGACTCGCTCGCCAAAGCGTTCTTGTCCGCCTCTCCGCAAACAATACCAGAAAGTAATGCCCCGCAGCCTAGCACCGTTCATCATCAATAGCGCGATGATCAGCGATCAACCGTCGACCAGAGTCGCCCGCGCACTCAACAGCGAAACGAGCGTGCCATCACCCAGGGCGTGCACAGCTGGCGTTGACCCCTATCGCGGGAGATGTCCTTACCGATTAAGCGCGTTTCTCAAAAGCGCGACGCCGGCGTCGCCGTCACCGCCGCCGGCCACGGGCAAGGAATCATACAGGACGACGAGGAACGGCGAGCGGGCGAGCGCAGGAGGAGGCTGAAAATAACCGTGTACGGCCGCGCACCGTGGAGGAAGATGACGAGGAAACCGAGCAGGGACCGTTTGATGATACAATCGGGGAAACCTGATACCCTGAGGTCTTAACTGCAGGGGCAGCTACTTCCACGGAGCTGGAATCTCGCGTCCGCGCGGTTGGATGTGTGCGTGAACGGGCACACGTACGGCCCCGTTCGAGTGAAACGGGGGTCCGTGAATCGGTACTAGATCCGCGATCCCCACGATCGTTATCCGTTGGCCGCGGCGCGCCGCTGTTTCCTTTCGTCGGACACCGGCTGGCCGGGTCCTGCTCCAGCGGGAGACGCGCCTCTTTGTTCGCGGCTCCCCTGCGGACGACAGCTTCGCGGAAACCTTCTCGAGCATGTGTCTTCGTTTCGGTCTGGTTGCGGCAGACTTTCAGATTTTTGACTCCCTTTCTCGCTTCTATGTTTAAAACGCGTCGTACTGCATTGGTTGGTTGGCTTGCGCGATTTTATTGGTTGGTAGTGCGATATACTAAATTTGATACAACTTTTTTGTTTTCTTTTTTTAAACGTAGAAAAGGTTTTTGAAAAATATATTGACAGTTTTGAGGGAAGTGACAAGTTGGAGTGATATTTTTACTTGCTGGAATATTTTAACACTTTGCGCTCGAGAGGTGACTGTTAGTCACCAAACGATAGTTTCACAAATTTTCAGATTTTAGTTAGTTCGTTTATTATTCAGGCTCAGAGGTAAAATAGTCGTATATGTAAATTTTAGTATATCACTTAATTAAACTAAATGACGTTTAATATAGGCGAATCTTAGTAAATATTTCGAATTTGAAAATTTTTGAAATTAGTGTTGTCAGACGACTAACAGTCGCCTCTCGAGTACAAAGGGTTAATCTAAACTTGATTTGAAAGTAGTCCGAATTGAATTCAAACATAACGTAAATCTAACCTGGATTTAATTTGAATCTAACCTCAACATAATCTGAATACGTTTTTCAGTCTTTTAAGAAAACGTAGAGCGGGTATTGTTTCGATTTTGTTGGATGATTTGATGCGCCACACTAACCGATGTCTTAATCAATCTTAATTGTTTTTTCGTAAATCTGGAGGTTTTTTTTAAAAATACCTTGATATCCTAGGAGCAGTATCAAGATGGTATGGAACTTTTATCTATAAAAATCTTCACGAAACCTTATATCATTATATTCTAATCTAAATTTAACCTGAAAGTAATCCGAATCTAATTCAGACGTCATTCAAACCTAATCTAAACTTAATTTAATTCTGACCGAAACCTAATTTGAATCAGTTTTTCCACCTTGTAATAAAATATAAGACATCCAACATAATATTCCGATTTGTTCTTGCTGCTTTATAATAAATGATTTTACTAATTTACATGTTCCATTGAAATTGTAAATTGGAACGGAAATCTGATTGGGTGGTGATTAAATTAAGAAGAGCAACGTAAATAAGATCAGTCATGGAAGATTTATTGTAACTAGTATTCTAGAGAAAATTTTAATGAGTGGCTTTTCGAGAAATGGACTTCTCTGGTTTCTCCTTGAAACCTTCTATGGAAATCTCGAGGGCTTGTTTAAACAAGAAATGGTTTGATAGATGGAATAATAGACGTCAGACTTATAACTCAGATTTCTAATTGACCGTTTATCAACCTTTAATCGATGACGCGAATTTTACCATCATTATCGGTTATATTTCGTCAATTTGATATATTTCAAAAGAGTAAGTTCATTTCATTAAAATATTTATTTCAGTATCACTAATTTTATTTATTACATGTATAATTTCATTACATTTTTATTTTCTCCAAGCGTAATATATTTTATATGATTTTATACAATAATTTAATAAACTTATGCAATATTCGCAATTAACATTGATCTGTAGAGTCATTGTTATGTCAACAAATAATAACTGTATATCACCGTTGATTACAGCTTTTAATCAATTCAACACTAGCTCAAGATCAACCAATAACAAAAGTAAATAAAATCAATAGCAGCGCATTGTCGAGGCAAAAATAGAAAGCATTAATAGAACACCTTCAAATATTCGTTGTCTATATCAAACCCATTAATGACTAATTCAAAAGATCTAAAGTATACATATCTTACCAACATCGTAATCTTCAGGAACTCCAAACTACAACTGTCCCACTTAACGCCTATTTAATCGGTGGTTACATTGCTCCGCGTGCAACGGATGTAAATTACCGCGCGGAAAAATGCGGAGGGTGCATTACGCCGTGTCAGAAATACGAAAGGGGTCAAACTTGCCCCGTGAAACTGGCAACAACTTAACGACCGAACCTATTTCCAGGCGGGACAATTATCGCGTAAACCTTTCGCCGCGTGCCCCCTTCCGCTCGGACGGTCCCTCTGCTCTAGCAAATCTTTGTCAAACACTCCCTCGCCCCTCCCCCGTCTTACTCTCTTCCCCCGAGTTCCACCGATTTCGCGCTCGCTACAGTAATTAACACTTTAATTGCTATCGCGTTTTCGGAGAACTGCCAGCTCGCATGTTTCGTCGATCACGTGCGAGAAATGATCGTGTTTCGTTTAGGCGGGGCGAGAAAAAGAATTCTGTTGTACGATTGATAATTACAACCACGGCGGCGGGTTGTAATTTATGCCGAACGATCACGAGTTCGTGAAACGCGCGCCGTTATAAAATACATAAAGAATTTTTATGTAAATATCCTTTATAGCGCGGCAGAAAAATACAAGAGGAAAAAAACGGTTATAATGTCGTGCAACTCTGTTCGCGAGTCTACCGGGGGCTGATATTAAAACAGGGGGTTGGGTGGGTGGAGAGGGAGAAGACAACTCGAACGAACGTTTGCCGCTCGACCTCTTTGTCGACGACCTTTCTCGTCCCGCGAGAAAGAAATCAGAGAGGACTCCGGCAGCGGCGGCGACGGGAACAGACGAGGTTCGAGCACGTTATTTAGCATCGCGAAACGCTTTAAAGTCGGACAATTATCGCGAGAAACTTTTACTCGCTTTCGTACACCCCCATTTCCTCCTCCCGTTTGCCCTCGCCCGCCACCGCCCGCCCCGATCCCGCACCGGCACCACCCTGTTTTCAGTCCGAGCTCCGTCCTGCTCCGTTCCGTTGCAAATCTTTGTCAAAGTGCACCGTGCACTTTCTTTGTCGACCGAGCAACGGCTCCCGTTCAACTCCTCTTCCTCCTCTTTCTCCTTCGTTTAGTGCGCCGGGGATTATTTCACCTTCCCCGGCTGCGCCCTCTCCCACCTTCCCCTTACTTTCGACAAATCTAATTAACAAAGTCGTTTACTTATCTAAATGGATTCTGTACTCGTCGTCCGTTTTCGCCGTGGCCTCCGCGCTGAAGAAGAATACGCAAACTCGCAAGCGTGCGCTACCTCGCCTGCCTCGTTGCTCTGTCCCATCCACCGTGGAACGGAGGACTTCCGGTTGAGCAAATTCGATCATCGAAATGGACGAGTTAATCCTTTAATCGCGACGATGTTCAGCTATCGAATAAAATACGTAAACTAAAATAAATCAACCATAATACACACTGATTCGTTGTACGGTGTACATTATTTTGTTTCATAAAAACAATGGTAATCTGTTTTCTTCTCAATTCACAGGATTAAGAAATCTTTAAATTCGTGCGCGTTAAAATTATTACATCTTAAGTAGATTCTGTTTAGTAATACAGTTTTATGTAGAAAATTCAATACAAGTATGCAGTAGTGGATAAAAGTTCAAGACTAAAGAGACAATGAAATTAAATTAACTAATTTATAAGAAATATCATGATAAACATAATTTGCATTCTGTGCTAATCAATAAACAGTGTTCTACTATAATAAAAATAAAACTGAATATACAGGCAGTATTTCCAGACCATAAAACTATGTTCTATATTGTCCCCTTGTCTTAAACTTTTGTACGCCACTATACATGCTCAGATTTGTATCATAAATTTGAGAATAACGTTAGGATAATCAGTGTATACCGTACTTTGAACAAGCAGCGAAATTTCTTGCAGAACTTCGCTAATTAACACCAAGTTTTTACGGGTTGGCTAATTACAACTGTTAACAGTTAGCCAACCAAATGGGTAGATCTTCCATTCTTTCTTCTGCCATTGATTCTATTTACCTTTTTTATTAGTTAGTCTTCGACTAGCGTTGAATTTATTAAAGATTGTACTTTGAAAAAGTAGAAAATGCGTTTGATGAACTGTGAACAACATTAGCTTAAGACTAACTAATAACAAAAGTAAGTAGAGTTAATGGCAGCGCTTTGTTGAAGAAAAAATGGGAGATCTCCCCATTCGATTGGTTAAGTGTTAACAAGAATTTATTAAAAATTCTACTTTGAAAAAACAGAAAATGCATTTGACGAACTGTGAACAGCACTAGTTCAAAACTAATTAGTAGCATAAGTAAATAGAGTCAATGGCAGCGTTTTGTTGAGAAAAAAATGGAAGATCTCCCCATTCAATTGGTTAAGTGTTAACAAGAATTTATTAAAAATTGTACTTTGAAAAAACAGAAAATGCATTTGACGAACTGTGAACAGCACTAGTTCAAGACTAATTAATAGCATAAGTAAGTAGAGTGAATGGCACCGCTTTGTTGAGAAAAATATGGAAGATCTCCCCATTCGATTGGTTAAGTGTTAAAAAAAATTTATTAAAAATTGTACTTTGAAAAAACAGAAAATACATTTGACGAACTGTGAACAGCACTAGTTCAAGACTAATTAATAGCATAAGTAAGTAGAGTGAATGGCACCGCTTTGTTGAGAAAAATATGGAAGATCTCCCCATTCGATTGGTTAAGTGTTAAAAAAAATTTATTAAAAATTGTACTTTGAAAAAACAGAAAATACATTTGACGAACTGTGAACAGCACTAGTTCAAGACTAATTAATAGCATAAGTAAGTAGAGTGAATGGCACCGCTTTGTTGAGAAAAATATGGAAGATCTCCCCATTCGATTGGTTAAGTGTTAAAAAAAATTTATTAAAAATTGTACTTTGAAAAAACAGAAAATACATTTGACGAACTGTGAACAGCACTAGTTCAAGACTAATTAATAGCATAAGTAAGTAGAGTGAATGGCACCGCTTTGTTGAGAAAGAAATGGAAGATCTCCCCATTCGATTGGTTAAGTGTTAAAAGTCATCAGATCCTTTCAACTTCGAATGGACACGCATACTCGTGTTTAACGCATGAAAGCGTCAGGCTTCGATCCTAGGCGTGTCATACGGACGCGAAACACTTTCTAGAGTGGCACTTTTGAAGCGGCATCGGGATTCCAGTTTCCCGCTGTCCCGTCGTTAACTCGCTTCTGAGAAAATTATTCCGAGCCACGACGAAGGTCTACCCGTTCGTTAATTGCGGTTTCTCGAGATTCCAATCTCGCCCGGGAGAGAGATACTGAATGAATTCAAGCCTTCAGATTTCAATGAATTCAATTAATTCAACGCGATGCTCCTTCGCGCTGCACGCTCGCGCTCTCTCGCGACGTCGAGCTTTGCCTTAATTTTAATTTATCTCGAGCCGGCGATCAAAGACGCGGAACGCTCCTGCTGCTGCTGCTGCTGCGTCCTCTCTGTCGTAGGCGATCTTCGAAAAATCGTATTCATTAAAGACCGCCCCGTGGAAGTGTACCGAGTGTGTAACGCGACTTTAATAACTCGGCTTCATTCCCCTGGCCGGAGGAAGGGCTGCCTCGCGTTACACGCGCATGGGTAAACGGTCTGGGATGAAAAACTAATTTCCTTGCTCCTTGCCGTTTTATTGGAACGTTATAACGTTATGGCGGCGGCGCGCTCGGAGAGGTGCGTACTTCTGCGAGATTGCACGTTGTGCTTTCGTGCACTGTGTTTCAGGGGCTGTTTCAAATTAAATAGCTAATCGGATACGACTTCCGCGAGTTTAGTGCATTTACCATTGATAACTATAAGCGGAGACGGAGATTTTTCTTTCGTTGGAACGCAATCAAGGCAATTTCAAGCGAAAATAGATATTAACAACGTATACGCTACGTTTATAGGATTAGTGAAAATCATTTTTGCGACCAGTATTTTATTTCTATTTAGATTTATAGTTTTTCTCTCTTTCGATCACGACAAAAATCCTGACTTCCATCCTGCGAGCAGAAATTACTTTTAATTGGAAACTTTAAGTGCATTAGAGCGAAATCGAATGTTGAGTTAAAATTGTATTTCGACATAACTTTTATTTTCGATCTATTTCTTATACCTTGTTAGAAATCCTCTTTTTGTATGAAGGAAGAAGTCGCAGCTTTCTTGGACACAGTAAAATGGCGTCGGATCTCAAAAAAAGTTTGGAAACAAAAACTTATACAAGTAAAAACGCATTAATAAGTTGTTGACACTGTCGTGATTAAGGTTGGCGAACTATATATAGTGCAGTGAATTCTGCGGAATGTGGGTTTTTTATTTTTTTTCAAATTGTGTGCCTCGAAGAGTTAACGCGTATGTTTGCTCGTGTTGCCACGCGTGCATTTGTCGAATCACCTGATGATTTTATTTGAAATTCGTTCGCGGTAGCATAAAACAGCCGCTATTAATTGATTTCCGAGCGGCGCGCGCATTGTCGTCCCGCCCGTAAATAAATTAATAACGCGGTCGCGTGTTTACACCGGAAGTACAATCGTCGCTTACAAATTACACCAATAATGGCCGCGTTCGTTATTACGAACCTGGCAAACGTGGAGGATACCACGATATCCTGTCTTCTACTTTATTTCAGCCATTCGATTTTCTCTTGTTACTGCTGCAAACGCAGCAGCGCGATTAGGTCGCGGATTTTTATGCTAATTCGTACCTTTGTACGTATACTTTGATCTTTATTATATTTTGATCTTTTTCAACAATCTGTGCACATTCAAGTTTCCCATAAATGCATAAGAATCCAGAATATGGTTATAATTTTCGTTTGACAATCTAATGCATAGTTACATACCCTATGAAACTTAACCTTAAAATTATTGTAGAATTTATTTGTGGGTTATAGGTTTATAGTAAGAGAATTAATTTGAATGTACTTATAATCATCGAAATTTTGAATCGTAGATACTTAAATCGTCTAATCTAAAACCGGTAAATCGTCGAATCTTTAACACTATTCCTATCACAACCGGTCAAATGACCGTTTTCAAAAAAATTTCAGTTAGAATTTCCTATACATAACGTATTTGAATCGCCTTTAAACTTTATGACTTTTCCTTAAATATACGTATAATACATTTTTCAATATTCACTTCTTTTTTTATTGTTTATTTTCTATTTTCGGAAAAATTTTTAGGCTGTCTTACCTATCACGTGAACTGTCGGTAGGAATAGTGTTAATTATAAAACCCGTAAATCGTCGAATATCGCCCGGTGGACACGCATCTCCTTTTATATGCAATAACACAGGTGGTGGAGGGTTGCCAACATCGAATGTTCGAGAAAAACTCCTTTTTACGCATTAAAAAAAACCGCCATCGAACATTCGAGAAGGCTCCTTTCCACGCACCTGCGCTACACGTTAGGATCGAACATTCGCGAAAAACAAGTGACGAACGCCACACACACACACTCACACTCACATTCATCCCTATCCATTCTTTCACTGTATAATTGTAAATTTGGCACCTCTACATTATATTAAACTTAACTTAAAATTATTTTTCTGATAAATATTGTTTTCTCCATCATTGTGCATTAGAAAAATATATTCTTCACCATTGTGAAGATAGAAATATATCGTTGCAAACAATTTAAACTTTCACACTTGTAAGTGCGAAGTCAAATATACCATTCGCAACAATACATCCCTTATCCGCGAACAATTTCGTCAACAATTTGAGACATATCGTCCAACTTTATGCTTAATATCAATCATAGATTAACCCCTTGACGTACTTTGACGAGTCTCACTCGTCATGACGAAATTGGACCAAACATGAGTGTCACGAGTCAGACTCATGGAATCAAATGCGAGTAAAACGTGAAAATCGCGAGTTTGGCACGTAGAATAAAGATTGGGCCAAAGATTGGGAGAGGTAACGATTGAAATATTTGATTTTTTTCTATGGGGTGGGCTTGGATCTCATCGAGTTAAATGGTATGGCAACGGGTTAAGTAACAACGATGTCATAGTGTCATAAAAATATCACTGAACAAAACTTTCGCGAACCACCTCCGTTTCCATTCACCCAATACACAACAACCCCCTTCCCTTCATTTAAGAATACCAAGAATCTCGTGGTGGATTCCAAGAAACGCAGCGGTTGCCAGACCGCACGACATCGATCGTCCGAAGCGGCGTGGCCGGAAGCATCGTGCATGCTCGTTAAGCCACGCATTCGTCATGTTCATTAAATATCGATTGGCCGCGCGGAGCACCCACGGCACAGAATGACGCGGCGCGAGCGGATCGCGGTCCGTGAACGTTTCTCGTCCTTATCAGAATCGGACGATAAAACGTGCATTCGTACACGTGTATGTCCCCGCGACCGTCCCCGCTGGTGTGGTGCCGTTGCCCCGGATGAATTATGCCCTTAACGCGTGCTGATGCCACACCTCCCCTTATACCTGCTGTTCTATCTGCCAAGCATTATGTTACTCTCACCGTCACGATCGGCCTCGCGCATACACGTGCACGTGTATAAGCTGGTATGCTTATATAGGATCAGCGTCGCATACAAGGTGTCCTGGTAATTGTGGTACAATCTGCCGGAGGTTATTTGTGAAAATGTAAGTCAAAGGCTTGGAATAAAGATTTTGAGAATGGCACCTTGTTTTTGAGGAGAATTAGCCAAAATCGGGGAATAAGGTTTTCGCGTGTGATACTTTGTTTTTAATAAGCTTTAAATGCGGAAGGAAGCTTTTTGGGTGTAATTTGTTTCTGAGGAAAGCCATAAATTGGGATTTGAGTTTTGTCGCTGTATACGTTTGTGTTTTTGAACAGGGTTACGTTGAAATCACGGATATGGATTTCGAAAATACTAGACTTGATCGATAGTGTAGTATGTTAATCGACGAAAACTAATGAAAAGAATCTTAAAGCAGGTCTTATCGGTCATAGTCCCTGAAAGCCCACCTTTCATAATACGATTATAGAAACAAGACACGAATACTGTCATTGTTGGCCGAAAGAATAAATCGGCCCACGAATCAGATCATACGCACAACGCCATGGGACGAGAAGAAGCGCAGATGAAGTAATCCCTTCGTCCCTGTGCCGCCCCTTTTTCTCATTAACGAACAACACATACGTACGTACCAACTAACCGACAATATTGTGACCGAGATAGGTAACATATTGCGAAGAGTGTTCAATTTAAAGCTCCAATTCACTGTAACGTATTGCTACTCACGATTCAGAGGTTATGTATCTCGGTCATTATTATTGTCGGTTAATGCTGCCGTGAGTTACCACTAGGTTTACGGGACACGTTAATTTGAAGAGTTTCGAACTTCATGATCAAAATTTGCAAAAACAATTACTATTATTCCCAATAATTTTTTTTTTACTTTTATTCACCTTATCTTATATACCTTAATCTATTTCCCTCTCAGCTCTGGAGTTTTAAATTCTGTATTTCTTAGTAAGTACACGTATATTAGAAATAGATGCACAAAAAAGTGGCTGTAAATCTAGCGTTAATACCGTTGGTCAACTTCGCTATTAGTAAATTCCATTTGGTAATTTCAATATGATCCTATAAACGTGGACAATCTCGTTACTACATTTCCTGTCCTCGTTTTCCAATCCATGCGATTACTCTATTTTATCGTACATTCCATTCAAACGATTCCACAAACATGCAAATACAGTAGCTGACAAAAGTTTAAGACCAGAGGACAATGTAGAACATAGTTTTATGATCTACAAATATTGCCTGTACATTCATTTTTATCGTTATTACGGTAGAACACAATTTATTGATTAGCACCGAATGCAAATTTTGTTTATCATGCTATTCTTTATAAATTAGTCAGTTTAATTTCTTTGTCTCATAAACTTTTGTCCACCACTGTATATGTTACTTCCTACTTCATCGCGTCTTTGATTCGATTCATCGTAAGACACGTTTCCAAACCAACGATCACCAACCACGATTGCAAAGACACCCTGTACATACGCAAACAAGCACCAACGTCGGTCGTCGCTGTTCAACGCACACGCACGGTCACCGAAAGGCGGCGGTACTCGTTTATTCGAACCTGCCATGACGGCACAGGGTGGCATTAAACGCAGGGTGCACGATAGCGAGAGGCCGCCCCTGCGCCGCGCGAGTAGACGCGACCGGAGAGGGTTGTTTCTATTTTTTCCACTACACCCCCTCCCCCCGACTGTGCAGACCCCGCGGCACCGCTCTTTTCTTTCCCGGTTATAATGTACGTGTTAGGTGCACGGGTTGCGTTTCGTAGCGGCGTTGTACGCGTGCGGCCACTCGTTCCACGGAGTCATAAATAATCTGGAAACATGAATATCACAGGGCAGAGCACGGGACCGCCCGCCACCCCCGTCGGCCTCGCGCGCGCGCGTGTAATTTCCTTTTTTTCGCTTCACACGCGGCACAGAGATCGTGGGTGTACCAGCGCGGCGCCGACCTGCTCGCGGAATACGTGCGTGTACGCGCGTGTTCCGCCGGTAATTAGGATCTCTCTCTCTTTCTCTCTCTTTTTCTCTCTCTCTCACTCACTCACCCCCCTTCTCTCTCATTCTCACTCTCACTCACTCACTCACTTACTCACCCCCTCCCCCTCTCTCATACTCTCTCTCTCATTCTCACTCTTACTCACTCATCCCCCCTCTCTCTCCTCTCTCTCTCTCTTTCATTTTCTTTTTTCTTCGTTTCGTGCTCCCTCCCCCACCTCTCAACGATGCTTTAACTCCTTCTTCTCGTTTCTTCGTCCGTTGCTCCGGTTATTGCCGTTCCGCTTCTTGTTCCTCGACCTCCGCCTCGTTGCTAAAGTTCGTTTCGTTTCGTTTCGTTTCTTTCTTGCTCTCCTCCGTCGTTCTCTCGCTCCTTTACTCTCTCCCTCTCTCTCTCTCCATTTTATCTCTTTCTCGTTCATCGCTGCTGGCTCCGACCTTCGGTCGTCGGGTCCGTTTTAATTTCTCGACGGACCTCCCGCGAATCTCGCACTAATTTGCTCGCGCCCCGGGAAAATTAGTGCAACGCGAACCTCCCCGGCCCGGCTAATCAATCACGGGAATTGGACGCGGTGAGCGGCGCAGGTTTCCCCTCGATTCGTCGGCACCTTTGTTACCGCCAGCTTCATTTTTTCTTTTAATCGTTTCGTGAGAATTAGGCAAATAAGGTTCTGCGATATGCCGGCACACGCGTTCGTCTCGCTTTGTGTGCAAACGTGTGATTATATTTTTGACCGTTCATTTTTTTGGGACCTTCGATATTTATATTTGTCCAGAATTCTCAGTTTGACTAGGTTGTTTTACTTGAAGTCACTGTTACTTACTGTTCTACCTTTTCGTTCGCAGTGGCACAAATTATCATCTTTCTTCTCGGCAATACTTCTAAGCTAATGTTCAAACGTTATTCTTATACCGCTCATAAATGTTACTAATGTTACGAATAAATAGGTTACAAAATTAATGATAATTTCTGTTAATTTTCTGATACAAAGCACTTGCGAAATCTTCTTTTTAAATTTATACATTCTTGGAGCAGCAAGGTGATGTCAAGTTATTGGTCGATGACGTACGACTACAATATCGATTGCTTGAGCGTGCAATCGAGCTGCGTTATCTTCGCCACACGGTTCAATGTACTTCGAATTCCTGTTAT
The DNA here is from genome assembly GCA_033822845.1 of Tetrapedia diversipes. Lineage (NCBI taxonomy): Eukaryota > Metazoa > Arthropoda > Insecta > Hymenoptera > Apidae > Tetrapedia > Tetrapedia diversipes. The sequence goes on along the minus strand of JAOPTO010001473.1, from coordinate 19,672 downwards.
CCTTGTTGTTCATTGTTATCGGCCGGTACACGAGAAAGAATAGTCGAAAAGGTCCTACGGTTTGATATTCAAGCGTCGACTCGAGAGATATTCCACGGTTCCTCGGTGAGAACAGTTTCAGTGGCTTTCATCGTTTTAATTCCGCTTATTGACAAAGAGGGAGTAGGAGGAGGAGGAGGAGGATAAAAAAAAAAGAGGGAAGCAGATAGAAGAGAGAGGTCGATGACCGTCCACCATTCACGACGTAATTTCATTTAACCGTAGCGCCAGTCAATATGCATTGACCATTAATAACAAATGGGCTGCTCGATATTTCTGTTAAAAGGCAGGAAGCAGCTCTCTATTTAAATGAACGAGTATCTCCGTTCTTGAATGCATAACGAAAAGGAACGGCAGGAAGCATTCGATAAAGGATGATCCGCGGATATTTTCACGGCAGGTATCGGGAACAGGATACGCGGGGTAAAAACACGGTGTGTTTCGCGTGCAATTGGAAACAATTACAGAAATTTAAATCGTCTTGCTCTCGAAACGGCGAACAGTTTTCCCGTCTGTTCGCGTACGTCCCTCTTCCGTCGGGTATCGAGAAAATTGAAAATTTATCACGCCCATATCGTATGCCGCCAATGGATGCGGTCGGTTACTTCGACTTTTACGAGCCATCGATACTGCCAGACGGATCGAGGTACTGCTGCGCACAGACAGACGCAAGGTGTTTATGATCGTTCGTGAAAAGGTCAGCTACGTGAGAAGCAGCGGCACGGAATACGCTTCTATAATTACCATATCGTTATTGCCCATCGTTTGTACCGGCAAATATGCGAGAGGTCTTTCACTTGGTACTGGAATAGTTGGAAAGTCATAATACCACCGGGGAAACAAGGCGAAACGCATTGCGATCTTTCTTTTAGAGAAGTTTATTGAGAAGCTGCTTGCTCCTTCTCAATTCATACG
>JAOPTO010001473.1:0-18698 GCA_033822845.1 Tetrapedia diversipes | reverse complement strand
TTAGAAATATTTTAAAGTTTTACGGTCCGAAGAAAGGTTTGCCTATGCCTGATGACGGTTCTGGGGTAAGTGCCGTGGGGTTCATCACAGTCCTCTTTCCCGAAGGCTGCATAGCCTTCCCCACTCCGTGGCCAGATCCTACAGGACAAAGGTCCTTTCTTTTTGGCGACGCAACGTCGGGCTGCTCGCAATGTTTAGACTTTCCCATGACCAACATAAACAATACATCCCTTGGCGCCCGACGGCTGCACGCCTTCGAGGCGCCAGCCGTCAAGTGGCGCTTTGGGGTTGCATTCATACTTTGTTACATGTTCTCTCGCTAGGCACACCAGATACCCAGTCATAAATCGGTCACTCGCCTAAATTACGGTCTAGGCCCTTTTTCAGCGACCACCCAAAATACGGTGTCGCTAACATACGTTACACAGTTCTATACTCTCTGGTTGACAACACCTTTTTGGCCAAAAAAGTTTCATGCCAATAACGAAACTACATGTGCCCTGTTTTCTTAACTGTATTAAAGAAGGTGGGCTTACAATTAGAAATATTATAACTAATCAGATTTTCATTCTCTCCACTAGCCAACTAAAACAGCTCAAAAATATCTATGCCCTATTTTCATAACTGTATTAAAGAAGGTGGGCTTACAATTAGAAATATTATAACTAATCGGATTTTCATTCTTTTCACTCGCTAACTATAGTATCTCAAAAATATCTATGTCCTATTTTCATAAATGCATTAGAGAAGGTGGGCTTATAATTATAATTACTGTAACTAATCAGATTCTCGTTGTTTCCATTAGTCAACTGAAACAGCTCGAAATATTACTAGGTTTAAAATCATGGATTCTTACCGGATATAACGAAAATTTGATTCGACGTATTGATAAAAATAATCTTCACGAACTATTGTGTTTTAAAATTCAAACAGACAGTTTCGAATGACTGCCTTGTTTTTCGTCTCATCTTTTATATTCATCTGTTAAACTACTATATCCGATTATACCTGTATCCCTCATTCCGCAAAATGTACGGCGGTTTAATCTTAGAATCCGGTCCACATTCGGTAACTGTCCTTCGCGTTCATTCGACTTTTCTATTTGCGGTTGATAAAGATCTTGGCAGGGTCGTAGCCACGGTTCTGGGTCGGTCGAATGGAAAGCTCGCCGGGTTATTGCTTCCTGTGATTAATTTGTTTCTTTCTGGGTAAACGGTTTCATTGTTTCGCGTTATTGCGTAACGGAACGCGGCGCGCATTGAAACGAGCGGTTTTCCCCGAAGCATTTATAATGGAGAGCAGGCCGCAACTGATTACGGATTTTTCGGAAAAAATTGTGGCTTTTAAGGTGTAACAGCGATTTCCCGTGGTCGGTCGCGGGGAGAGAGAGAGTGAGAGAAAGAGAGATAAAGCGTAATTTGTTGGTGGTCACGTATCGCGTTTTCAGCGCACGCGCGATAGCGTTACGTTAAATGTTATGCATAGTCCTCTTGATTAAGTTGCGTGAGTGCTGCGGGAGATAATGCAAATGCGGGAAAAAGTTGACGTTGTTTTGCACCTCCGTTTGTCTGGAACCTCCCATGGCGCGCAAAAACGATATTTACGACTCGAGATCCACACTGATACTTGTTGTCAAATTTGTTAAAATAATTCGAAATAATTCTAGATTCCCTTTTGTTTGTTTATTCGGAGACTGTAAGGCGAAAGGATGGGTGGAAAATTGTCGACTGGAATGGTTAAATATTTATGTAGAGTCTCTCATGCATGAAGCAATAGAGGAACAAAAATGTTCGGATAAAAGAATTTTCAAATAACAGAAGAACTGCCTTTCCGTATACCAAAGTTACTTCATCTGTTTAAATGGATATTAAGGAGGTTGATAGATTATTTAAATAGTTATGTGGTCTGTATCTTTTCCACTGGTAAATTCCATAATTTTGTAAAATATAGAACGATTATCAGATGACACTCTGTTTGGATAGTAGAATATCTGGGTACAATATTTAAATAATAGATGTTTGCATAACGGTGGTTTTAATGTACTGGTTTCGCGATTAAAAATTTTTTATATCTAACATGGAAGGTTATGCTCAAGTAAAGAAGCTTGCTGAAATTTCTTACTCTCTAAGAAACGAAGTAGAAGCACAAGTGTTTCACCCTTGGATTACTGCAAGGTTACAAGTCTTCACCTTTCTTACTCCACTCGTTTGTAGTACCTTGTCAGACGCAATTCACATTCTTACATATTCTTACACCTCGTTCACACGAAGCAGTTAAACGAACCATTTTTGAAATATCAAAATACAATTATACATATGTATCCAAGGACTTCCATATTGTCTAAAACATATTTTTGATGAATCATCGATAACTAATCTTCTACTCGCGCTAAGAATTTTATGATACACATTTTACAATTACATTCAAATCCTTTAAATAATAGAGAAAGAAAGGAATTTATAAAAAAAAAAAACGTATAATGTATTTCAGTTTTGTTTATAGAATTATTAGACAAATTTTCACAAATACAAGTAATGAAAATAAAACTTAACCAAAGATTTGTTACTCTCCAAGTATCATAACCCTTTGACTGCCACGTCGAAATCACACGTTTCGCTCATGACGTCACGAGAGTACACCATTAGGTACAATATTTGATAGAAATTAATCTTTTATTTCCAATGTTCTAATAAAACTTGTTAATTGTTCAATGGCACACTTTTTACTTCAAAGTATCGTCAAACTGCGCTAACTGTCAATTTTTTTCAACTCTTACAATTGTAGTTGAAGCGCTCCGATCATTAATAGCCGCCGTGGCGTCATAGCAAAAAGTCAAAGTGATAACGAGTTACCCATTTAACTGAAAATTTCGTACCTAAATTGTTGCACATTACACGCAATCTGTATTTTTACCGTTTAAAATAAAAACCTACAATCGTTGCCGATCCCCAGAAACAGCACCGATCAATCAATAAAAGCATCATCCCATCGAGATAACCGTATCTCAACGATGCTTTCCGTTCGCCTAAGTTTCCTCTCAAAAAAAAAAAAAAAAAAATCGTCTACAGTCAACGCAGCGCGGAATTATGCTATAGCGGCGCGTTCGGACAAATTCGCGTGGTTGTAAGTCCGTATACATGGAAGCCGGATTTTATCCCGCCGGGGAGCGGGAGCCAGGTAGCGAGAGCGTCTCCTGGAAGAAGACTCGTATTAGGCAGTGAAACAAATTGCGCCTCCGACAATCTTCACGGACGATCTATCCTTGGGCCCGGCCAAGGGATAGTCAAGAGTCATGTTTCGCCGAGAACGCCGCGCTGCTCTCCCCCCTGTGGGAGCGAGAAAGAAAGGCAAACGGCTGGCCATGTTGCGGTGGAGAGAAGTGGTCCTCTGCTAAAGGCTTCGTCCTTCCTTGGACCGCCAAGGAAACTGGGTCGTCCTGTTAATGATCCTTATTAATTGTTCTTACAACGACTGGGAATGTCTGCCTACGGCTAATCTGTGCCGCGTGCGTACACACAGGCGCAGTTTCAGTTACTGTTGGAATCTTTAAATTAGTATGGCTTACAATGCACAAGAAAAATATTGTAGGAGGTGGCAGGAAATAATAACGAAAAACGTAACATAAAAATAAGATAGTATAAAATGTAAATTTCTTTATTCTTTAAGCAGGGCAGTCCGCTCTCCTACGTGTCTAAGTTAACTCTTTGTACTCGAGAGATGACCGTTAGTCGTCAAATGATAGCTTCAAAAATTTTCAAATTTGAAATATTTACTAAGATTCGCTTATATTAAACGTCATTTAGTTTAGTTAAGTGATATACTAAAATTTACATACGTGTATGACTATTTAATCTCTGAGTCTAACTAATAAACAAACTAACTGAAAATTTGCGAAACTATCATTCGGTAATTAACAGTCGCCTCTCGAGCGCAAAGGCTTAATGCTGCCTTCCTTTCTTTTCGTCCGCAACGATAACAAAAGTAAATAGAGTCAATCGTAGTACCCTTGTCGCAGAAAAAATAGATCTCCCCATTCGGTTGGCTAAATCTTAAGAGAAAGCTGGTTTTCGGTTAATTTTTGCTTGGTAATATTTCTGTATTCAGTTTCTAACAGAAAACCTACGCATAAGAGTTCGAGCCCATTAATACTATTCCCACCACAACCGGTCAAATGACCGTTTTTAACAGTTGGATTAGAATTTCATAAATACACCGTAATTGAATTGCCTTTAAACTTCAGACTTTTCTTCAAATATGCATATAATACATTTTTCAATATTCACTTCTTTTTTCATAGTTTATTTTCTGAGAAAAATTCGCAGTCTGTCTTACGTGGAAATGTCGTGGTAGGAATAGGTATACGTGAATCGTCGGTAGAAATAGTGTTAAACACGATTTTTGCCGTAGCGCACCTCGAGGATCTCCCGGAGCTCTTAAGAGAAAAAGGACCCCCGTAAACGATGCGAGTTGGCACTTAGGCTTTATTGCCGGAACTTAGGCTCTCATTGCTATCAGGCGCTGGCCCGCGTGTGCGTTCCCTCCCTGCGCCTCGCACACGCGCGTACGCGCACCTACCGTACGAAACGTGTCGGTTTATTTTCATTTTTATGGTCGCTGATTACCAGGTACGCTAAATAACTATCGCGTCCGATCGTCCGTTCTGTCGTAACCGGATCGGAACGATCGGGCAGCAATGCTCGGCCTGATGTTCCTTCTCTCGCACGCCACGTGTGCCCGACACGATACACACGATAATCTATGGTTACGTGCCTGTTAGAACGATGTGTGCGTGTGGCGCGCGGATTTGATCGGCCGCATCCGTGAAAGACGTTCCCGAAAATCGCTGGAACAAATTCTGGATGCGCCACGAAAATTGTGGTTTCCGTCGTGTTGTACCTGAGAACCGGGGGTAAAACGGTTCCCGCCACTTTCGGTTTTACACGAACGGTTCTCGTTCTCTGTACGAACTGGAACACTGCATTGTTGTTTCGCGTCGAACGGCGCTCTGTTGTGTAAAGATGAAAAGTGGAAGGTTATATGTTTGTGTGTACCAATAAAAGTTAAAATAGCGAAACTTGGATTTCCCGCGAGAAATCAGCTTATTGTCATGGAAAAGGCTCGAGATTCAACGTTAGGGGTTCAACAAAAGTCGAGGAACAGGATTAACCAAGAGTCTTCTATTATTCTGTGTTGATGAGTGAGTAATTTGTACGGTAGTAGGGAAATTCACAAACATTTGTAAATACTGATGCAACATCGAAAGCAAGAATTGTATTTCTCAGTGGGTAGGGATAGTTTGATGCGATTTTAGATGAACTATGATCGATTGCGCCTCATGAGTACTATTGCAAAGATAGCATGTTTCCTAGCAAATTCAGAAAGAGTTCGCCTCTGTCTCCATATTCCCCTTTCATAACTTTTATTTTTGCCAGTCTCGTTCATACTTTGCACTGGAATAATAGATGCCCGCTCAACTAGGAATCCACTCAAAATACGTTAGTTTATAGTTTATAGTTAAGTAAATTACATATTCACTCCCTGGCTCTGCATTTCGATGATAGGTATTAAAAATTCGCTAATCAAGATTATACATTTCTATCAATTTTTTGTTCAACATCGTTTAACTTGGGTATAGAAAGACTATTATGCGCAATTACAGAAAGAGATCACCCTATATATGAAAATTCCTTCATTTTAAATTGAGACAGGACACGCTTGAGTTACAGCAGACATATTTTATATTGAAGAGGGATCGTGCAAATTTCTACCGATCCATGACCACCTCACGCGATAAATCGCCAAGGGGTTCGACTTTGTTTGGTGGCCAATACGTGTGCGAGTGTGAAATCAAATACGTTAGAGCGTTAAACAACAATGGCTATAAACGGTTCGATTTTTTTCTCTTTCAAACTTTTCTGCTTCTTTTTTCCGTTATTTCAGCGCGAACTTGTTGTTCGCCAGGGAGTGTTCCGATCGCGAAAGATAATAAGATCCGTGAGTAATGTCGAGCCGCGTGCTAGTCTCGACTTCGATGTGCCTTCCAGCACCACACGCTTCGATCATAATGCTTGATGTTATCTGAAATCGCGAAAGGTTAACTGGTTCCTGTACACGAAACCGCCAAGAATGTATCAGAGGATTTTTTGACACTTCCAGAAACGTATGAAACATCGTTAGAATGTTCCCTATCAACTAGCGCCACCACACCATCTAATAAGCTCCAATCAACACCGATTCTTGCCTCTCTATTTTCTACCACTCGCCATTTCACCAATTCACTATTTTTTCCTATTACCTTCCTTCAAATATCACTCGTTTCATCCACTTATAATGAACTCGATCTTTCACACGAGATACTGTGTAAATGTAAAAAAAGGTTTCTTGACAAGAATGTAGATTTGATTGGTCTACCACAACTCATGCACATTTTTTCAACAAGCACTAACGATACGTAGGTTCTAGCTCTGTAATTGCGTTGGTAAAGGAAGTCTTACGAAAGTTGATTCAACGAGAGCGGTATTCTTTTTGCTTGCCATCTTCTCACAAGCATACAGTAGTAACCATAATGTGTGACAAAATAAACAAATGACATATATTAACGCAAATATAATAGATTTTAGATTCATACGTTCGTATTTGCTGCTTGCATTACTTAACCCTTTCATTCCTAGTTTTTTAAATCTTTATGTTAGAAAAAAAATGGGTTTACTTGAAATTATTTTTTTAGTTAAAACCTTTTTTTCTAGATGTCATTAATTGTCAAATATATAGCAGATACATATACTACTAAAATATCACCTCCCAATGCTATTTCGATACAATTTATAAGAATCAGAATTTTTCGGACAAAAATTGGGATAAATATATCCCGACAGGAGCGAAAGGGTTAAAAGACATTACATCCTCTTTCCATAAATGCAGAAATCCTACTAAGACGTCGCACGTCGGTTTAATCCGTCGAAAACCTAAAAATTACCTCCGCCCGAACACCACGGCTAAATAGGATCAGACGAAGCGTGCACGACATCCCCCTCCCCCCTGTCCCCTTGCCGACCAACCGACATTCTTCCAGTTCCACGCAATGCACAGAATAAAACCTAATCACCTTCCGAACCAGATGTTTGCCAGTTTCGCTGGAAAAGTCGTAAAAACGGCTCGAGGACCGGTTGAAACGAAAGACTCAGCGAGCGAGGCAACAATGCAGCCTTGAAGGCCGGTTTCACGGCCGTAGTTTCTCCGCTGGCGCTGTCACGGGCCACGGTTAATCACGCTTAATACTTAATCAAAGCGAAAGGGGCCGCGCCTCGCGTCCACCTTCGAGATTGAGATACGAAACGATCGCGTCCCGGTCCCGCTGAGCGCGCGATCGGTGGCTCGGCCGCATGTCTCGCGGAGAATTCGAGACACGAGGCAGCGCCGCGGACCAAGAAGGGGGACGATCGAGCAAACGGGATGGAGATATCTCGTAGCCGGCAGTTACGCATAAATCTGCCCTACGTTCCTCTATATACGCGCGTTTAATTGCAGTGCACCGCTGCATCTGCGAACGGGCACCGCCTCGACTCGCCTCGCCGACGTCGGTTGCGCTCCGAGCCTCCGTGTCCCGAACGATCGGCATGGCTGCCGTTGTTCCCGTGTCCCGCGGCTCCGTAGATCGCCTCGATAAAGGTGTGACACGAGCGTGCGTAGCATAAGACCGTTCTTAACCCTGCTGCGGCCTTCGAATCGCTTCGAATCCGATCACACCAACGGCTTCGTTCATCCTTTTGATGCGGAGAGCGTGAGGACACGTGTTCGCAAAATATTCACAGTGGAATGTCGATTGTTCGAATTAATTGGGGTGAGGTGACGGGAGGGGGGCAATGGTTCTTCGAATAATTGGCTTCAAAGGTATCAAAATTTAAAATTAAGTCATAAAGCGAACGGGAATTGAACAATTTTCCGGTATGGATGCTTTTTATGTGAAAGAAAGAATTCTTAATAAGGAAAACGTAATACAAAGATAAATTGAACATTTTTAAATATAAAGGCTTGAAGATATATTACATGACCATGTGTGATGTATTCTGTGTTAAAATAATCGATCGTTTGGGTAACCAAAATTTAAATACCTGACGTTCCTAGTGTGTATGTTACCGGCAAAGTTTGAAATCCGGCATTCTATAGAATGCCTAAGCATTGTATTATAGATAATGCCTAAAACTAGCCAGCAATACATGAAATACATCTCACGTGGCAAATATCACGTCATTTATATAATAGCCTTATCAGGACCTTTTTTCATATTTTGCTTAAATAGCATTTGTATTATATACAATGCTTAGGGAAAGTATGTAATAATTCTCATATTTCATACGTTGTCTAAAAACGCCGGGGATTATATACAATGCTAAGGCATTCTATAGAATGTCAGCTTTTCATACATTACCGGTAACATGTATACCAAAAGTGAATATTTTTCATTTTTTTTAAATGAAACAGTTTTGGATTCGCTTCACTCATCTTAACAAAGGATTAATTTATTCTTACTTTCGTCTATTATAAAACTGTTTTCGTGTTAAGAGATTACGGTACGAGTTTAGTAATGTCAGAAAGAAATTCAGGTTCTAAATGTTGCGACCTATATTCTTTAAAGAATCGCAAAATTTTTTACCAACAAAGATGTTATATCCGGTTATTGGCAAAAAAAGATTGTCATTCTCTTCGTTTATCGATATTTTTCGAATAGCGAATGGTTATAGAAACAGGACGGAAGCTCGAGTAATTACGATTTCCCGAGTTTCAATCGTGATACTTTATTTATTTGATAGCAGCGCTTTGTCAATATGTACCGCGGTTCGTTTCCTCGGCTCTCTGTGATGGGACGAGAGCTTGTTTAAGATTATTCTTAAATCAGAAGCGCTTCGATGTTTCATTGAGCGCTTAATGGAGAAGAAACTTCTGGCTTCCCTCGATGAAATGCTACCGGAACGCGACGAGAGCTCGTTTAAAATTGATCTTTCAAAGCTTCAAACATTTATTGCACTTCAAGCTGTCTGGCAGTTTTTAAACTTCAAAGCAACTCGTCGAGAAAAAAGTACCAATGTCATGTTAATATTGCCCCACATTGTCTAAAGTACACTAAGAAGCACAGTACAATTTTTGCATTGCACCTTTCCTACACCCTGCAATCCTTCCGTTTTTCGGTTCGTAAAACAGAAGAAAAGCGTATCCCAACGTTCAGTATAATCCACGAAATCGTAACAATTTCGAAAACACGTAACAGCTTCAACTTTCGTCGAGTCTTCCTTTCTTACCACCAAACACCATCAAACTGACAATGGGCTGTAGTTTAGGAAAGAAACAGCGAAGAACTAACTGCATAGGTAACGACATCGACGCAGAAGTTCGAAGACTTTCAGAATTGTTGAGGGGTTATGCAGTGAAATAAGAAACTCGTGTTTAAAATAACTGTATATTTATTGGAAAGTGTCGGTGGTGTCTATACGACGGCCGCACAATAGGAACTGACAAAAAACTGGAATCTCGGCGACAGTATGCACATTCATACCTTACTGTACTAGCCGCGTCTCCAAACCCTAAGAAGACGACGTAAAATAGATTTTCAGTGTGTTTAATATTTTTATGTTATATTTCATCGTGTTTTTAGTATTATCGTGTTGTTGTATAAATAAATTGTATTTATTATTCTTACGCATTTACTCATAGAGTTCCGATTGTGAATCGCTATGATGATCAAATCCCTATTTTTATCATCTCCCTGCAGCATATACATTTATACCAGATTGTATTAGCTGCGTCCTCAAACACCAAGAAGACAACTTAACACTATTCCTACCACGACCGGTGAAATGACCGTTTTTAAAATTGTGATTAGAATTTCATATATACAAAATAATCGCCTTTAAACTTTAGACTTTTCCTCAAATATACGTATAATACATTTTTCAATATTCACTTCTTTTTTTCATTGTTTACTTTCTGAGAAAAATTTGTAGTCTGTCTTACGTGGGAATGTCGCAGTAGGAATGGGTATACGTGAAGTGTCGGTAGGAATAGTGTTAAAAATAAAATAGTCGGGAAGAGGGAGTCCATTATTGAATTACATAATTTCAGCATGTAAAGTTTTCAGGTACAAAAAAATATTTTTTTTTTACCTCGACAAGAAACGATCAAACAGCTATTCTTGTAATAGAAAGTGGCTCACGATCCCTAGAACACCGTAAACATCGGTATAGGAGTAACAAGTTTCCAATGGCGAGAGTATATATACGACGAGAAAGCAGACGTGTTTAGCGCGAAATTTTTATGGACTCAATTTTCGCGGCACGAATCCACGCCACCGTTATTCAGAGCTCGTCATCCTGGAGGAACCAGGTTAATGCTGTTCCATATTTTTAAAGACACACGCGCCTCTTAATTAGACCCCGTTTCTAGGATACCGTACTCTCGTGTTGGAGATCAGCGCGGTAACTCGACGCGTTGGAGTATCAGTGTAAAAAGCGGAATAAATAGCACGTGCATAAATGAGCGGATGCGAATGAAAATGTTTTACTTCCGATGTGCACTTCGGGTCAAAAGTGTAACACGGGTTACCTTCGAAACGTCGACACTTCATTTCGCGGATACACGACACGTTTCTACACACGTTATCCTAGTGGCGTCTGCATAAATTTAAATTGGCCTAAAAACCCGCAGTCTGTCGTTCACCGAGATCGATTCTCTTTATTTTCGCAAGTTCTCGACTCGAATGTTTTTTAATTGTAAGAAAATTCAATTATATATTTTCTGCTCTTTTAGAGGCTTCACAATTTCAATCACGATTGAGTTGAAACAAATTTTATCGATCTTAATCGCATTCATGGTAACTACCTATGAATAACATACTTTAAATTTTCGTAGAATTCTGTTTTCGACTTAACCAAACATTTTTGCAAACAATCCTAGAATCTTTCGACAAACTGATTAACTGTCATCGAAGATCCGAAAGTTTTGCCATCTTTCTGTTACAAATGCTTAGTCCTTTGCACTTCTTCATCGAGAGTGACTCGACATCAGTTTTTATCGCAGTAACTCCTATGTCGAGTCACACTCGACATTTTTAAAGTGCCATTTTAAATACAGTAGCGAACAAAAGTTTAAGATCAAAGAGTCAACGAAATGAAACAAATATAAGTTACAACAAAGCTTGAGATCTATGTTTAATAATAATTAATAAAAGAAATAAGTACCACTCAAGGAATTGTCCTTTGAAGTAAATTTCAAGTAAAGCGCCTAAAATACTAGGAAGTTATTGGCAACAAAATTGAAAAATAGTTCGGAATGCAGAGGGTTAAAATTTGGCAGCTGCCCGAAGACGTTCGCGATCGACCGTATGCACGTTTATACGGGCACTCAGTCCCGCTGCAACGATCTACTAGTTTAAAATTGACGCGAAAAGGCTCCGCGCGAGTATCCCCGAAGGCCTCGTTTCTTAAACGAGAGTCCAGCAATTCCTGCCCCTCACTCTCCCCCCCCCCCTTCGTCACACTTTCCATCTCCTCCACTTTTTTCTCCGCCTCGCTTCCTTTTCGCCCGCCTACGTCCCTCTTTTTTTCTCTTTCCTCTTCTCCTTTTTCTTTTCCACCTTTCGCCAGCTCGTCTTTCAAAGGACCGAGAGAGCGCGTCCCGAGGTCGCCGTTAAGGACACGTTTGAAATCGTTCGCGCGAAATGCTCGCGCCTGGTGGGCTCTCCGCATAAATCCCTCCCTTTTGAGATACGAAAGTGAGTTGTACTCGGGTCGCACCTACCTTTGCAGAGTCGTAATCTAGGCGCTCTCTCCGGTCGGAGTGCCCCCGAGTGAAGTGCGTTTCACTGTATTGTGCAACGGCCGCGCCGGATTCGCGGCTCGCAAAGTCCGCGTCGCCTTTTTGCCGGAGCTAGATGCGACCTTCGACCTCGTGCACTCGAAGGCGAACCTCGCGTGACACCGTTTCCTTCTAACGAGCTTTCTTTCTTCTTCTTTTTTTCCCTTCACCTGTTTCCTGTTTCTCTCGAGGGTGACATTGTCTCGTATTAGACGGTGTTCGGTTGAATCGCGTTGAGTGAATTCGATGAAGTGTTACTATGCGGTGACTGCTAAGTTATTAACCCTTTGACTGCTAAAGGCGTATATACGTAGTCTATCAGTGTGTACGGAATGCCTGTATACATATACGATTCCTAAATTTTTGGTACAATAATTTTGCTAAACTGCTGAGAAGACACTTCTAAATTTCTATACATCTACATATTACGCGCTGTCATATTTCCTACTTCTGCTAACCATCATTATATTTCAGATTTCCATTAGACGTTACAACCTTACAACAAATCGGGCAACTAGTCCCGTTTTCCGTTGATCGACTACACCTCGTCTAATAAAAATCTCTTGTCCACCTACGACTAATTTGTAATTTGTAATTTGTAATTTGTCAATTGTAATTTCTAATTCGTAATTTGTAATTTGTAATTTGTAATTTCTAACCTATGTATATTAAAGGGTTTAACCCGTATACTAAAAAAATAAATAAGTAAAAATTGAAATCGTTCGCAATACGATCCACCCATACTTTCTATCCACGTTCGAGTTAAATCGACGGAAGTCGTCACATTTTCAGCGATACACATACCGCGCGGAAATTCCCGTTATACCATCCTTCGGCGGGTCTCAAGTGTACAACGAACGATCAACGGAGTTCTAAACGAGTCAGCGCGATTCGTTCAGAGGGGGGAGGGGAGTGTGTCCAGCCTCGATAGCCGTGCTGCTTTTCGATGAAAACTTGAAAAGAGCTTCCGTTCGTGGAAAAAGAGGGACTTCCACAGGGGCGGGGGGATGGTGCGGCCAAGCACGAATGGGCCGAAAGTATTATTGGAGAAGTTCGAGACCGCCGTAGCGATTTCTTACCGAAGTCGTATGAACTCTTGGTCGTTCGTTGTGTTTCGTCCAACGAACGGCCACTTCCGTTGCAATTTCTGGAGCCGATGCGTATGGGACTTTCAGTGGTCCACCCCGGCAACGAAACAACGGTAAAGAACTACGTATTCACCTGCGAAGCGAAAAACAGTCTAGTCGGACGGAAACGATAAGCGGTTCATTGGAAAGTTGTGCGAGTAAATGCGTCAGAACAATTTATCTGTACAATTATTGTAGGACAGGTACACGCAGGCTTATATTAATCTGATAAATTACACTTAATCGCGTCGTCGAATGTCGCCTAATGAATCTCTAACGAATCTCTAACGAATGTCGCCCGGCGGGCATGCATCTCTTTTTATATGCATTAGCACAGGTGGTGGGGGTTTGCCATCATCGAATGTTCGAGAAGGCGTTCTTTTTACCCATTAGAGTAAACCGTCATCGAACATTCGAGAAGGCTCCTTTCCACGCACCTGCGCTACCCGCCAGGACCGAACATTCGCGACGAACAAGCGACGAACGCCACATACACACACTCACCCTCACTCTTATGCATTCTCTCACGCTATGGCAAATTCGGCACCTCTACATTATTTGTGGTAGAATCGTAGAGTGTGTGGTTATCATAGAATGTGGGATATTAGAAAGAATGTTTGAATGAGAAAGGATGTGTGTGGAGTATGTATGATAAACGTATGAATAAACATTGAGGTTCGTGTGTAGAGTGAGTGTAACGAAATATGATCTGTATGATTTGTATATGCATGATATTGATAGAGTGAACAGCGATAAAAAAAAGGACAGTGTGTGTGTGTGAGATGATAACAGCAATCCTGGTAACGTGTAATTTTTAATATAGAGAGAGAAAGAGAGAATAAGAGAGAGTGTGTCCCAGAACGTATTTCAGTGTATTTAATATTTCTGTTATACTTTATTCTGTTTTTTATTGTTAATAGTTATATAAATAAATTGTTCCTACACATTTACTCACACTATTCAACAGTGGTGTTTATGGTGAACGTACAACGGAACATCTGGGAACCGAGTTATATCGTGGCAACGACAAGAAGGCGCGTTTCAGCAACAGTTCCTTCAAGCGAGCTTCCGTTTCACCGAAGCGGTTGATAAATAATGAACAACAAATGCGTTCGAAAGAAAACGGGAAGAGTTTCTTCAAGTTTCCAAGCTGTCTCTCCCGAGCAAAGTACCCGCCACGATCGTATTAATGCGAGAAGATCGGCGAAACGTGTGCACCCGGTTACATCCTTGGCACGGGAAATCGTTGACGCAGCCTCTTATTGGTGCACACCTTCGAGGAAGCGATGCTGAAGGGGTAAAGAGAGCAAGAGAGAGAGAGAGAGAGGAGCAGAGGAGGAGGGAAGTGGGTTACGCCGATATCTCGTTTAATCTGCGACCTACAATTCCTCTTCTTCCGCCACGGTCTTCCATTTTACACGTCGCTCCTCTCCCTCGACAATCGCGCCTCCTCCGCGAGCATTGTTTCCCTTCTGTTCTCAATTAAGAAGGCAAACTGTGCGACAGAAAATCAAGAAACTCGAGCTCGTTCCAGCGCGAACGATACAAATGCCTTTTCCCTCGTTCAAACAGACAGCGCTCGCAGTTTCGTGCCGGGGAACGGTTCGTTTGCGTTCAGACACGGCTTGGCAATGTTTCGACGACGCTCCAGATGCTTCCGCGATATCAACGGTCTTCAGCGAATCGCGAAAGCGGCGCGAGAGTCAAATCGCTCGGACGAAACGATGAGAGGAGTGTGTGAATCATGGGATCGAGCACGATTTAGGCGCGATTGTATGAACGTCGAAAAAAGAAACAGATCGAGGGAACTTTGTTGAGAATTTTTTAATACAGACTCCCTTCGACTTTTCCACAATTCGTTATTTCACAAATTTTTAAAATATCAACGTTTTAAACCTTTACGGTCGAATGTCTCCTCTGAGGGAACATCAGACTTTAGCCATCAGACTACAATGTTGTTCCGATACTTTAAAACACAGTTTTTGGTGCATATTTTTTTACATCCCTCTACTTTCGAACATTCAACATTCGCACACACTTTCAGAATTCAATTGTGCGTGATAGTCGAGGGAAATGACGTAGTGTAAGCACTCCAGTTTTCTTCTTCCACATTTACTATAAATCCGCTGTGAACGAATCATCTGGAATATACATCCAAGATGTAAAGTCTAAATTCGCGTTTAGCTCAGTTAGTTTGCATAAACACGGTTTCATCGTTTTGTTATTTTCTTATTCGCAGACAACTATGTGTACTTTGGATATAACTGTGTTCCAGACATTTTTGTCCCACACGTGTTACCATTTCGTTAAAGGAAATCCATTATCTTTGTGTGACAAATTAAGAAACTGCTGCTAACAGCTTGCTCTATCGACTCAATTTTACGTTGAGAAGCTATCTTTCGGCAAATTAGTTGTTCTTTTTAATAAAATTAAGAAATGACTGATCGCGACAAAATTCGAGGAACGCAGCAAGGATAATATAAATATAGGAAATGTTCTATAAAGTGTAGAACGGAAGATGGAATTCAGGTGTGAAAAATAAAAATGAAGCGATTAAAATATTAATGACAATATATTTAAAACAATTTAACAAAAACAACTTAAACGACTTTACAACTTAGCAACTTTAACACTCTTTCTACGTTCACAATCAAAACCTTTCTTCTACGTTAGCCAAAAGCTTTCTGCCTCGCGCTCGCATTTTCCCCGTCATATATTCTTCCAAACACTCGTTTCCTTTCATTCTAATTGTCAACCTTTTTCACTCTACGCATTCGGTCACGACCATCCAGAATTTCTCAGTCGCACTGTTTTCTCAAGTTCTCATCTTTCACGCCTTAGAAACATTCGAGCCCAAACATTCTGCGTTCGCACGACAATCGCCCAACTCAAGTACTCTTCAGATTTTCCCAAACTCGCATCCGCTCGATCGCATTCCAACATAAATGTGCAATGATTTCTGTACGATAGAATTCTACACCGTCGCCCAGGATCGTATCATTGAATAACACGTAATCATGATATGAAACGTGGATACGCAAGATGTCAACACCTATTCTTGAATCTATCCCGTTCGATCTTGCACGTTGTTGGGCACACAGCGTACGAAATGCATCCTGGCTGCGTTTTGTATACCGATTCGATGGTATTCATCGTTTTTGAGCCGTGAAACCACCGGGGGACTGGTTACCTCCGAGCAGTAAACACCACCGGTTCGGTGTTTCTTCGAGCAATCTTCGCTCCCTGCGATCCACTTGCACGAGAAACTACTCCGGAGGGTTCTCTCTGGCACAGATTAAGACGCCTTAATGGATAACGAAGTTTCCAGCGTATCGAGGAAACAGGATGTCGATAGTGTTCGCGGTTGAAGGCTTAGCAAAGGGCTCCCGAAGGCGTGTACCTCTCTGGTGTTGTCATTCCTTTTCGCTGAGGAAGCAGCCTAGATGTTAGGTGTGCTACGTGTTGCGAACGATTCCGTGATTTTACCATGTAAATCAAACATTTTTTTCAAGCACGCGGCTAATAAACTTTGCCGTATAATTTAGCTTAATAGACGTCGCGTATGTATGACAAACCGATTTGTGTCGAGTGCTCGTCATCAGGTGCCTACAGTAAAGGACGAAAGTTTAAGACCGGAGGACAATGTAAAATACAGTTTTATGGTATGGAAATATTGTTCATATACTTGTTTTTATCGTGATTATGGTGGAATACTACTTATTAATTAGCATAGAATACGAATTTTGTTTATCGTACTATTTCCTATTAATTAATTTATTTGTTTTCTTAAACCCTTTGATCACAAACTTCTGTCCGCTACTGTATATGTGACATTTTTCAAACAGATCGCTGTAGCCGACACGTTATTTGATTGATTCTTTACTATTTTTCTGCTACATATATGTACTTTCATTCGATAAAAACGTAAGTCGAATACAGAATACAAGGTTAACATGAAATTCACTTATTTTTAATACATTTTCGATAATTGCAAATGAACCCTTCTTCTAGCATTGTCCATTTAAAAACATCTATTTTATTGGAGAGCAAGTGTAGATTGTTGCATTAGGTTTTTAATGGATTTTTTATCGCTCCTCGTACTCGAATCACCGTTCGTAGGAATAAAAAATAATCAAACTCTCGCATTCCGCACAAAACACACACACAAAAACACACATATCCCACAACCAATTGCGGTTCCGTCAGATGTTGCGATTAATACGATACAACATCCGACGATCTTACATAGATAACAAAAGTTCAGCAAAATATTTGGTACATCAATTACAATTATCGATTTAGTTCGAATAATTGGAGCTCCCGCTGTACAACGTTAATTGTCACAAGACTCGATGGGTCGCGTGCATTTTCAGCCCCGTTTCCGTGCAACCATCGAGATCCTACTGTATTTATCTGACACGATCAGACAAGGCGGCAGAATGTTTTCCAGCTCAAAGGAGGCGTTTCCATGGCCGTTCGAATTCCCGAAAGGAGCAACGACTTCCTTTCTATCGTCCCTCGCCGCCGCTAGCCTCATCGCCTCCTCCTTTTTTCTTGTGCCCGCGAAAAAGAGATAAACACGAGGGAGGGCTCGGATAGATCTTCCCGAAGCCCTACATGAACATCAACAACAAAGCGCAAATAAAGGTAAAAGAGTCCGGGGATCCACCTAAACGGGCGCGGTCCGCTCCTCGATATAGACTTCCTACCTCCCCCCCCCCCCCCCCCGGCACCGACGCCTCCCCGCGCCGTAGACCGCTTCGAACCTTCGCGTCTTTTCTGATCCGTGACTCTTTTTTTCTAAAGGGTCGACCGTGCATGTGGGGGGCCTTTTCGACCGACTGCCCTCGTGTCATTTTGCGTACATTCAGACACAGGCGATACGCCGCGCCGTCCCTTCCCTTTGTAACGTCCTCCTTTCGCAACCCGCTCCTACAATGTCGTTTTTCCTGCTCCTTTTTGTTTCTCTCCTCTCCGTTTCCAAGTCTTTTCCCTGTCCCTCCCTCTTCTTCCGCCTAATGTCCAGAAGCGTATGTTTTTAACTCGTTGCATGCGGGAAATCGACTTTTACGTTTTCTGCAGCCTGTCACGGGAGCACGGGTCACGTAAAAGTACGTATTTAACATTGGAACTGCCGACAATTAAAGTGTGCTTATTTGCATGGAAGAGATCAAATTGAAAACTACATGATGGAATACAGAATACGTAGAAAACAAATCTTTATTTATGCCTTTTGCAGAAAGTCATAGACAATTTTGGAAGCTTTATCATAGTGAACTTATAAGGTTGCTATGAACAATCATCAATTGGTCATTTTGATTGCTTTGATAGTTCTAGTGTTAATAGACTTATTTGGTATTCATAAAAATGTCTTTCTTTTGTTGCACGGTGTTTTTACTAGAAAATAAATCAAGGTACTGTTTAATTCTTCGCTGTTTCTTCCTTCAGTTGATTTCGCGTTAATTTGCCTTCGAGAAATTGAAGTTTCGTTGTTTTATTTGCTAGAACGATAGAAGAATTCGTGCGCAGCAACGCGGTTCTCTTGATAACGATCTTTCTGTCCCTATTGAATTCGTTTTCGAATAGCGTAGGTATCGTTAACGTTCGCGAAATCGCAGCTTCGTAATTTCGTTTTGCACGAAATAACAAATGAATTCCTAACCTTCGTTCCCTTTGTCTATCTCCTTGGGCATTTTACTGCGTTTCGTGTCGAAGACGGAAGAA